>JAVFBX010100662.1:0-16224 GCA_034783855.1 Mopalia kennerleyi | reverse complement strand
TCGGTACATTCATACTTGATTTGAATTATTCATCGGTATAAAACGACAAGCAAGGAGTACATGAGAATTAGTCAGTGTGTTGAAAGTGACAGGCAGTGCTTGAGGGTCAGTACAGTTTATATGCTGTATAACCAGGGATATATACCTCAGCTTTACGTCGATGCATGTGTTAGTGTGGCTACTTTTCTAACTGCCCCGCGCTGTCCGGCCGATCACCACTCCGTCCAAATGCCGGAGTCTGTGGAAGTGTTGTCTGCTCATACCCACAACAATATTCATATCAGTACTCTACCTCGAAGACGTGCTGTGGGGCTGAAGTTAAATCTGGACCCGCTAGGCGCCCTCGAGGAGAGGATGCCGAAACGGTGTAAACTGGACAACTTGACAGTGCCTTACACGGCCCCTGTCAGTGCGGCCATGCTACCCCCTGTCGCCGTCAGGGCCATGTCACCTAAAGAACTATCTATCCGTCTTGTGAACTCCAAACCTACAGTATTATTATTGGACTGTCGGCCGTTTCTGGCCCATAATAATTGTCACATCCAAGATTCTGTGAACGTTAACTGCACAGATAGACTTAATAGAAGGCGACTGCAGCAAGGGAAAGTGAATTTATTAGATCTAGTCTCCAGTAAAGACGGCAAAGAATTATTCCATAAAAGAATGGTGAAAGAAATAGTTGTTTACGACGACCATACGGACGAGTTGTCCAAACTTTCCAGTGATAATGCTCTTCATTTAGTCCTAACAACTTTGTTACGGGAAGGAAAAGATGCTTACGTATTAAAAGGTAAGAGTGATTGAAATTAAGATGGTGTTAAGCTTAGTTTTAGTATTGTGTATGATACGAATTGAGCTTACTTTAATGTAAATATACGAATATTTGATGTGATGTGTCTAAGGATAAAGTTGAAATTGGAGTTGTATCAGTTGAAATTTGGTATATATATCATATATGACATGGTTTGTATATGGTAATAAAATTATCCACATATAGAGAACAGAGACTGAAAGGGTGTAATAGTTTTATATACGGCTATATCATTATTCAAAATTTGATAAAACAAAAATGTTGCGAAATGGATCACCTGTCCGTGTGATAAACATTACTGTGGTGATACGACAGAATAACGTGCCTTCGTCATGAAGGCTGGCTCGTCACGGATAAATATATACAGAAATCGATGTCAGTGTAAATTGCGTGTATAGTCAATATCATGTACGCAGTACGTTTATACAACATACGAAATTGACTACTTCAACTCTATAATATAATATATTTTTCTGGAGATTTACGTTTATCTGGGCGTTCATTAAAAGAGTTACGACCCTAAGTATAGACACAAGGCAGTTGTTTGCTGTGGGTACACAGAGACCATGGCAGTATGTCTGTATATAGGACGCGTCTATGACTCACACACATTAAATACATCTGTTGAGTATACGTATGGTATGGGAAGATCGTATTATAGTTGTACGTCCATTCTACATGTCTTCGCGTCATATGGGCAGGATTGTATTATCTACATACACGTACACGGCAAGCCGTAGACCTATACGGTGTACTTTTTAGCTATATAATAAAGATCTTATGAACTTCAAACACAATTTGACCTGGTTTTTTTAAATATTATTTTATGTTCTTTTCTTTTTAAATATTATTTTTGCTTTATGCTTCGTTGTGTATTTTATCTATATTATTATCATGAGTTATTTGTTTTTTGCGCTATCTTCATTTTATCTATTTTCTAGACGTTTTTTTATTTCGTTTATCTCTGTTCATTTCTGCTTTATCATGGGTCAAGGTATGATAATTGCTTATATGACCACATGATCGGGCGATGTATTAAATTTATCACCTAAAGTGATATATGTGACGTCACAGATCTAACAATGAAGCATGTCAGCGTCAGCTGATAACATCCCCGAATTGTGCTGACGGGAACTCTCAATAAGCTCGCTTGAGACGGATATGCGTTTTAAAAGTTAAATGGATTAGCAATATTCACATAAAAATAAGCTACTCATCATCCAATGAAAACTCAACAAAACGAGCAAACTGGGCAATAATTACAGTTTTAATACAGCCCAGAAAAGTCGTGGTTGTTAGACTGATTGGTATTATGTACACAATGTCTCCACAAGCCAACACTATATGCCGCATAGTGTTAGGTTAATTGTCTTATATATTTTCAACCGTATATATATGGGATACTAAAAGTTCAATTTCAATACAGCATTTATAATGTAAAGGTAACTTGACCATCCCATTAGGGACCGTGATATATATGAATTTGGTTATATAACTAAATGCCAAACTGTTATGACAAGTACTCGTTACATATAAGAGAAAGTTTATATGTTATTATTTCACGCGTATAGAGAATAAGGTTGCTGTTGTGTTCCCACGATAAACTGACAGCTGCTTAATGTATGTGATTACTAGTTTACTATGGAACGCGAACTGCTCGATCCGGCAGTCTGACTCACGCGTATGGTCCGCGAGTTACTAGTGCGTCTACAAGGTACATATATGGGTTTGACAGTCTGTGTTTACTACGAGACATTTGTGGGTTATGGCACGACAAAATAGGACAGGGCAGAAGCTTGCCTGACGTCCAGCGCATTACACGATCTCAACCCAGGCGGAAAGGTGGACCAACACGGAAGCGAAATCTGAGTTTAACTTCTATGTAACTATCACGTATTTATTAAGCAATAGGCACATTAAAATCATTTCCCGAGTTTTTGCCGGGCTGTGGCTCACAGAAGGCCGATGAAGTTCCCCACATGGCACGTTTTGTTTCCCTGCGAGGTGCTTTACCTTGGTATGTGTACTTGTCTAACAGGCTCTCACCCTTGCCCGCATACGCGTCACCCTGCCCAGATCTGCCACTGGGTACAGTTTATTTAGACCGCGACCGAATCGCGAATGACACACCGTTCGAGTACAGGTCGCGGGTTAAAGTATTTCAGACGAGAAAAGATGAGAACGAAGTGTTAACTGTTTAATGGTAATATATCCCGAGCGAAATAACACCTTTTCCAAACTTGTATACACCAGATAGCGCTTCTTCTTTCTGTTATAGAACTCTGACTATTATATTTAATCTTGTTGGAATATTAATTTTTCGACAAGACCTATTGCATTTATTAGTTGTGTTCCAGTGATGTTGGAGTTCACCCCCAGCATATAAGTGAAATACCCTTGATAACGGCATTTGACACATGTTGCTTCGGCTAGAAACTTAAATAACGACATAAGATAGACATAATCAGTCGGCAATGCAACGAGCAGTAGGTCCTCGGAAATCGGATGTCAAATTCGTGTTTAAATCACGTATTTTAAACGAAATAAACAAGGAAAATGAAATAAGTCTATACACAAACATTTACAAAAAAAACAGCAAAAACAAATAAAAGACAAATAAATAAACAAACGAAACAACGAAAAAAATTTAAAAAAATGAAAACAAAACTGCTGACTGCTTGATATGTTATTGCCAAGAATATCAAATAAAATTATTTATACTCGGCCAAATTTTCTGTAGACGAATGTTATTGTCGGAGTTGCTTTTTGGGTGCAGTCGCTGAGAATTGTGTTTATTTGCCTAGAACTTTACTTGTGGAGATAAACATTTAACGACCTCGCCCGACGACCTTCAATCGATTGCTGTCCAAATCGCATTATTAGCATGGGGTAAACGTACAAGCAATTGATGGCTCCTATCCCCTTCCATACAATATTTTTGTTTGTTTTCTGGATAAAAAAGAGAGTTGCATGTTAATTGACATGTTACTCCATGGACAGCTGTATCATTATGGATTTTGTTTAATACTTTTAGTGAAAGAGGAATGTAATTCTATACTTCCTAGTGACACAGTATAGAATCGTACAAGTGTTAGAGTCGCACGGATCCTTATGTTTTGTCTATAAAGGGCCGTCAGAGAGACATATACGATAAATTTATACTTCAGTTGATCAAATTGTAAGAAAAAAACCCAACAAACGAATCACCTGTTGTTTGTCAAATTGTACTTATTTCAGGTCGCAGTATATTTATTTAACTCATTTGTTTACCTGTGTTGATTATTTTTGTTGCCAGGTGGTTTGAGCGAATTTAGTCGAGTATACCCGAATTTGTGTGAGACAATGATCAAAGAACCCGAGCACCGTCCACTATATAGCCCCACCACGCCCATGTTAATCGAACCAGCAATCGAAACAGCAACAGCTAGTGAAATTTTACCATTCTTATACTTAGGTAAGTAATATTATGAAGTTGAAGGTAAATTTTTAAAAAATGTGGAATGGTATAACCTAATGTTCAGAAACTATCTACGGGACAAGTTGATTAACTGTCATATAACATTGTCCATGTCTTTTGTTTTATATGTGCAAAACGTGTGAAAATAACAATGAAAACAACACATTATTACAAATTAATAATTCGCCTTTTTTTTGTTCCCAGGTAACGAAAGAGACGCAGCAAATCTCCAAAGGTTGCGAAGCTTCGATATTACCTATGTCCTTAACGTTACATCACATATACCTCTTCATTTTGAATCTCAGGGAATCACATACAAACGCCTAGCAGCATCCGACAGCGGGCAACAAAACCTTCGACAGTATTTTGCTGAAGCCATTGAGTTTATTGGTAAGTTAAGCCATAATCTCTGTTTAATTGGTTTGGAGTATGCACAAAGTGTACTTGGTCGATGGGAGTCTTAATTACTACAGCTTAACCTAAAAGTATCGCATCCAATACTAAGTAGGATGGGGTGACTCTTGTCCAAATGTCGCTTTAGACGTCATTTTGGGGACCTCTTGTGGATTTTTTAAAATCCATTTTCTAAAACCTGCCATTTTCACAAGATATCATTTACGAAAGTTGGATAACTGTATGCTTACTTTAATATAGTTGGCAATAACGCAAATTTACTCGAACGAAAACTCACATATTACTATATAGTTAAAAGTTTATATTGAAACCTTGCTCAAAAGCATTCCTATCATATTTATATAAGCTTGTAACGATTTGTTTTTGAGTTATTCTGTGTTGACTATAAGTGGCGTAATATGTCTACATTATATGTGTTAAATTTTCCATTCAAATGCTTTATGACTTGTATCGCATGTCCCATTTAATATAACTGTGTAATAAAAACTGCTCATATATTCCCACCGATGTCATATCGTGTTATAAATTACTGCGTAAATTACACCTTTCACTAAAATCACACATGCGAAGCAAGGCTACTCTATTATATTTATGAAACGCAGTTTGATTTCCTAAGAAGAGTTTTTACTATATGCGAAGTATGAGTCATTTATTAAAAAGGACCCCTTATCATAAAAAGGTAAACAATAAAGCAAACATACATATAGCTAGCTCTATAAATTGTGATTAAGTGTAATACTGGGCGCTGATTGGTTAAAATATCGTACTCAGTTGGTAGGTCCGTATACCCTAATGGTATTGGGATATGTAGGTATATGTTTCAGATTCAATACATTCATCACAAAAATAGTTAAAGAAAATGGAAATAAATAAAATAAAATTTTGGTTGAGCTACAGTGCAGTGGGGTTAACGCCAGCCAGGCTCTTGTGTTGGCAATGTGAAGGCCCACTGATGTGCGGATTAACCCGTTCACAGGTAAAGCCTTCAGCCCTTCTCTGCAGGTAAATCACTTCCATCCAGGGCAGGTTCAATGGGCGTATTAATTTGGAAGATATGACTCATAACAGACGGCTTGCCTCGTGCCGCTTTGTGCCTATTGTTTAGCTAAAGGTGAACTTCAGCCTGATGATGATGACGACAACGATCACGGTCTTTCTTTTCTCTTAGATGAATAGACGGGTGAAGATTTGATAGTATGACAAGTGAAAATAGTAGCGAAATACAAAAAAAGGCCTCCGATTGTTAAGTTGAAAATTAAAGGGTTTTGTAGTTAACCAGTACACAGGTAGAGTGCGCTGACGCATATAGGTAAAACTGACAGGTATTATAATCTGCCAAATGCAACATTAAGTGATAAAAAAGAAAATAGCTGCAGGTCTGCATGGGTTGTGAGGGGAGGGTGTACAGTGAATGGTGGTCTGCCGTTGTACAAACGTTCAAGCGGCAGATGTTTAAAGCTGAATGGGGCTCTATTGTGCAGTCACCTTGCCCATGTGAGTCATACCTTCCCTCTTCACCTCGTCAGCTGTGAATAAATCACAGACCGTTGAATAGGGGGAACAAGACGTAAGGAGAGTAGCTCATAGTGAACGCCGAAATGTCTGCTATTTGCCACCACGGCATTATATCTGTCCAGCTATGTCACAAAACAAATATGGGATAATACACGACGGTCCCCCTCGCTTATCTTTTGAGTGCGAGTAGAATCAATATTCCCCAGTCCTCTTGCAACAGGTTATAAGGAACACTGCGAACATCTTAAACGTCAATAAATATCGGTCCAAGGCGTTCTCTTACACACGGCCTCTACACAATAGCATGCTATCAAACCAGATTCAGCAAAGTCCATCTGATATATTTAAACCGACATTTGTGATAGCAAATCGCAGTTCAATAATTATTGATTATTGGCCTTTGCCAGAAATGACTGAAGTGTCCCTATATTGTATACACGGATATGACATCGGTGGTGGGATTGTGTTTTGCTTATTTAATAATGATTTTCTTCTCTTTTAAATCGTTACTTACTCGTGATTTTAAATTTTGTTATTTTGTTTTTGCAGATATGGCTCGTGAAAAAGGAGGAAAGGTTCTGATCCATTGCCAGGCAGGGGTGTCTCGCTCTGCCACCATCACCATCGCTTATATTCTTAAACACTCACTTCTAAATATGATCGACGCTTACAAACTTGTCAAGAGCAGACGACCAATCATTTCACCAAATCTGAATTTTATGGGACAGTTATTAGAGTACGAAAAATCGCTCAACCAAGAACCTTCATCCCGAATCTTAAAACCGTCATTGCCTGGTCTCCCGGAAGACTTGTGAGCCCACGTGACCAAATACGCCACCTGGCGACAAACATACTCATCATCACGTGAGGCCACTCGACACTGAGCTGAACTTTTGAACCGACTGGTCACTATCATAGTCAGTTTGGAATATCTTCACGTGCTATCCCGTCTTTGCATTTTCCGTGAGACAAAATTGACCAAGACATGCATCATCAGTCTAGGAGAATGCTTACTGACATTTTATATAAGACTTGGGTTTTACATTCCACTTACGACGGCCACAAAAAAGAATGGACCAAAATTTATAAGAACAATTGAAGAGCTTTATTCCGAGTTGCCAATTCTGGTGTCTTAGCTCCAGATGTATCATATCTGTTTGCGACTGAGTACAGTTTTATTTTAGTCAAGAGCCAGTGATCAACGCTCTGAGTAATGGTGTTATTGATATTAAATAACTACTTGACATAGATCCTGGAATGGTGCGTGACTTTTCTTTCGTTTACTTGAATAGTTCAGTGGTGTTTGAGATGTGTAGAGTCATTGTAACGATTTAGGGAAAAGTACTTTCTATAAACTCTTTTTAGCGGAGATATCTTAAACAAAACTTGGGAGAAAATTGTACTCTTGCTTTGGTATTTTTCAAGACATTTTGATGTTTAATCTTTGATATACAGTTGTAACAAAATTGTTTAACGTGTGTGAATTGAGGAATGTTTAAACTCGTCGTAAAGGTGAATCTGATTTGACTGTAACCGCCTTTATGTACCTTGTATGGTTTTTGTGGCCAAAAACTTACTGTGAAGTTATATTGAACATTTATAAAAGAAAATGTGCCTACAATTATCTAGTTTGCACCTACGGCAGTAATTGTATTACGACAATACCTCTTCTGTAATAAGTGCCGAGTTTGCCTTAAAATATTTGCCAAATTTGTAACAACAGCTATGCATCTCTTACGTGGTGAATATTATTGGTAGATCCACCATATAGGCCATTGTTTAAACTCTACTCGGTTGTCGGCAGAAATGTAACCATAGCCGGAGCATGATGGTAAAATAGTTGACCTTATGAAAGTAACTTTAAACTGTAACGCAATACTGTCTGGCGACATCGAAAGGGTGAAAAGTGTCTTGCTTTCAAAGAGAATAACCGCCACACTGATACTGTACAACTGTCATTTGAAGTTCTGTGGCTCTTAGAGTGTTATTAACTATTTCACCACGTCTCTCATATTCCATATTTATTTTACCGAACAAAAAGCGTTAATTACACTCTGAAATGCCACAGCGATGTATGTTGATTTTGTATATACATAATGTCGCAAAGTCTCGTAATGTTTCTAATTCTTTCGCTTAGTTAACGTCTGGAAACTGTAGATAAAAGATTGCTTGTGGAGACCCATGCAGATTAATTCTCTTTTATTTTCTTTTTATTTCAATACTTAATGCTCTTGTCCTTTCATTGGAAATTCAGGATTAGATATATTTGTATTTTTGATAATAGTTTTATACTAAATCTCACATATTATACGATCGCACTATCTACGTACTTCAAAAACCTAGTCATCCACCAGAAGACTGATCTCATTCATTCGTGTACTTTAAGAGGATTGATAGAAATGTACGAGTGCATCAAACGAACCAATACCTTTACCTGTGTGAAAGAAAGTCCATCACACTATACCATATATAATATTTATTACTGTACAGTAAATTATACAGAGGCGAATAATTCGTCATTTGTAAATATGTATACACCTGTATTTAGAAAAGAGTCCCGGACCAATTTGGTTTTGTGTGCAATGCACGAGATCGATGACGTGTCGATAATTGTGCTATTCGTCATCAATGTAAATATACCTCATGACACAAGGATCAATATTTATTAAATGCGAGAAATCGCGAAACTTATTCACTGTGTTTTCTTCCTTTACTTATTTTTTTTTTTATATTTGGTGTTTGTTCACAGGATATGTTCAACTGATAATTAGAGTTGGGCTGTATTTTGTCCTAAATGAGACGTTTTACAGTGAGTTTTCACCTTTGGTTAAACCCCTAGCCCGCAGGTTCTTGATCGAAACGTCTTAACAGCATTGATGGGGTTTCATACACAAAGAGTTATTGCATATTACTGCATTTTACTTAACGACGTATATATCTTCAAAACGTGTTCTGTTGTAAACAGTTACACGATGAAGGTAGATGGCGAAGCTAACCAGGACTGGGTAGTTCTGACACCTGGGTTGAATCGGATAATTATAGGAAACATCACAGTAATTGAAAATAAACAATTTCGACCATTCTGATGTAAACCCTGATATGAAGGCCGGGCGAATCAAGGAATCTGCAATATTAAGCATTATCAAGTAACTATATGATTTACATATTGAAAAGCAAATGACATTATTTCAGCTATCTCCACATAGAATGGGTGTATCAAATTTGTCATCTCAGGACCTCCAGCTTCTGACTTATATCCAAATACAATATATAAACTAAGCTATATAGGTCTGGTCATTTTTTTCTTTATTATGACTTCGTCAAATATCTTTGGAATAAAAGCAATCGAAATAATGTGAGCAAAAGCCGAGGAAGTTCTGGCAATAACGCTGCTAGCTGTGTATTAGTTGTGCCATACATTGTAATATTTGGAAGTAAAATGCCTACGACATTGAGATGCATTTCTGTACAAAAAAAAATCACCTCATTTGTATTTGAGCCAAGAGTATGATTTATCTGTGTGTTCAGTTTTGAGACTGCAAAGTGCATAAATCTGCATACGCAACGATTCTAACGTGCTTACGTTGTATAATGTCACACGAACTTTGTTCTATCTGTCTTATTGACTGATTGATTGGTTGATTTCAGCGATAGATCAACATACGAGCTGGGATTTCTTTAACTGCATTCACAATGTGATGATACATGTTGGGTAATACTATTGATTGGTTCTGTTCACTGATTGGTCAACGTAACGAGTTATCCTTTTTGATTGGTTGTGTTCACTGATTGGTCAACTTAACGAGTTGTCCTTTTTGATTGGTTGTGTTCACTGATTGGTCAATTTCATCAGTTTTTATTTTTAAACACAGTTATCAAAGTAATCTTAAACTTTATGTAGTTCTTCCTTATTTTTGCTATAGTCTATATAGCGGGCTGTAGCTTCCTGTTGCTTTCAGAAATAAGGGACAAACCGATCTGTTTGTGGTTTCTTTGTTATTGTTTTGCATTGTCAAGTGAGTCGAATGTGGTCTCCTTCGCCCCTCTCGATTGGCAGGTTGCCAAATGAGTGGCATAACCTTAAGTACTGCGTAATAAACAAACAAAAAATAGTTTATATTATATCAAAACAATTTCCCCAGAGACGAGCGATATAAGCTCATACCAGAGATCCAAGTTCGAATCCCTATGGAGAAAGGGAGCAACACTTTTCTATAAATATATATAAATTGAAACGAGAAGTTGTCAAAAAAATGAAGTCAGCTGATCACAGCAACCTGTAAAATCCACAAGCAAATTCAAATTAGATGGTACGGTACAACGAAGTACGAGATAACTGGTACATTTGTCGCTGGTCATTTTGAAACCACCAAGTATCATCTAGCTATATTAAGCAGAATGGATATGTGTTATGAACAGACCCGGTGTATTTATAAAATTGCCATTTGCCCAACGGCGATCGTATATTGTACGGTAATCCGCCGTATATCATAAACATACATTGACCCTTTTTTTTATTATAACCAAGCGGTATATAAATGCCATGTTCCACTGACGTTTCAGCGTGTATGATTACTGTTGTTACACGGCAATGGCAGAAAGCATGCGACGCCATGTTTTGTTTTAGATCACGTGACGTTTTTTCTTCCAATGAGATCAAAATTATTCGACATGAGGTATAGAAACATTTTTTATTACATCTCATAAATTGCGTTAAAATAAAAGATGATTGATTGGTATTTTGTGCCATATTTATAAGGTTAAGTATCACTTTAGACATTATATGTTCTAAAAAACAAAGTTTATATAAATTGATGCTTTAAAAATTCAGCCAGCATGCTTTAACAATTCAGACAGAATAGTGCTCATCGTCCATGACAATCGAATGCAGATTTGAAGAAAAAATCTTTTCACCATCCAACCATATGGCTCAGTATATTGAGGTCAATCTTGAAGTGGGACGCAGGGCACATGGTAATCTTCCATACCTCAGGTAGACCGTGACTACTGATGGACCACATTCTCTTGTTTGCTACCTGGTGACTAGCTACAGAGTTTAAGCGTAACAAAGTGTGTAATTGGCTACTTCGGTATTGAAGTAGCACTCAAATCTTCAATTAAATAGACGTACCGACTTAATATCTCCATCGAATAAATTCCGTATTCTTTTATGGGGTAAACATGCCTAACAAATGGAAGCTACTCCCCCTTTCTGTTTTCAAATCTACAGTCGGGGTGGAAGTGAGACAAATGGCGGGATGGCAACCGTATTTCCGTACAAGTCTCGTTGTGGCATATAAAATCTGGCACAAACTTCAATATATCAAATAACATTGGACAGTAATAATAGTATCCATAATAGACAGTAAGAGAAAAACTTGAAATTAAACAGATATGTACACTGTAACTGTGTACATCTGTAATAAGGCTATATTGTATGATGGACTATTGCAAGGATACATATCTCTGCATGTTCATGGTGACAAACTTAATGTTGGCACTGTTTCCTCATATATATATTTATTGCACAGCAAATTAAGAAGATTAAATAAAATTCCCTTCGTTTTTATGGTGTTTGTTCTTTCCAGGTATTATTTTCCGGCTGTTACAATTACCACCTGTTTACCAAAGGAGGAAAATATATCCAGCTTTTACAATTACCACCTGTTTACCACAGGAGGAAAATATATCCAGCTTTTACAATTACCACCTGTTTACCACAGGGGGAAAATATATCCAGCTTTGGTCGAACAAACAAATGTCCGCGTATTTAGCTGCTATGCTCACCTGTGAGTGTGTGAATTCGATATTAAAATACTGATAACGGAGTAGCTATAACGGAGTAGCGGAAAGTTATTACACAGAAATGTTATTGAGCAACATGCGGAAGGCGGTGGTCATTCTGTGACGACGCAGGAACTGAATTCAGTAACAAATATTTCGTTTTGTTTTCGAAATCCTGTTTAAAGTAATTACAGCAACCGGGACTCCGGTAACTTTGTGTTTAGTTTTAAATTTCCATTTAGATCCTAAGAACGCGAACAGGATCTATGCAGCTCCAGATATCACAGGAGGAAAAAACACGAAACCACGATTTGGTGATCCTATAGTAGATTTATTGTATGTAACAGTAGCTTATTTATTATGTTTGATAACAAAGCAATTTGTTGTAGGCCCCTATGCAACGTCCTTATTATACATGTATTCTCCTGTGACTTATTATGTATATGTATATCAAAGTAGTTCTGTTCTTGCATTCAATACAATAATAGTAAGCATGTATAACAGAGTGAGTTATTCTTGTTGAATGCAACACAATTACTTTACGCATGTTTGACAGATATTTTTGTTGTTTAAGAAAACCAAGCTTTATGTTAACGCCCAGAAATATTCTGTAAATGTATTGGAAGATTATTAAATATTTTTAAAAACATCTAAAGCAGCCATAATGAATAAAAAAAAACCCTATTTCAAACAAGGAAGTAAGTATAAAACTTGTATATTGCTACGTGAGATTTCTTTATTTGTTTAACAAATCACAAATGCTTGGACTATATATATTGTTTGGCACCTTTATCTCTCTGGATAGAAAAATATAGAATGAAAAACAAATGTTATAACAATATCAAGGCTTTAGTATAAGCCGACTTACAGGGTCTGGAAACTTATCCAACCATCTAAACTATAACTTATGTTTACTAAAACAATTCACGTGTCTACAACTCATACGCTCAGGAAAATTATTCAAATATCGAAACTATCGATATTTGCATCCACTATTGGCAATAGTTATCGATACCCCTTGCGACTATCGATATGATACTATCGGATCACGGACTATCGCGATTTATCGATAGTTCGATGCATCGTTACACCCCTATTAAATTTTTGGTGTTAGATTTGGTCAACACCAATTGTCAACACCAAATTTTGGTGTTCAAATGCCCCTGACACAAAATAATGGTGTTAGGCCAACAGCATTTTTCTGACTGTGAATAATAAACAAATTCCGGCAGAGAATATTCAAGACATTAATCTGTTTCATGAACAAACAATATAGCCATGAATTCGGGTATTCGTGTAAAAAAAGGTTTTTACCATTGTACCCAATAGAATAATAAAGCCTTTTCGTGAGCGCATGGCAACATGGTCCGGTCTGTAATTGAGACATCGTGCACATTCCATAGATGTAGGGGCACTTCTCCTTGATTTTCATACAACCCCACAATCTTGGCTATTAACTGCCAAACATATACAATCCATTACAAATTTATAAACAATTTGTTATAATTTATGGAAAAATAATACGGCAAAAAATACGGACGATCACCGAATAATGATCGACATTTTTTTCGAGGGTATCTGGGTATACATGTATACGTTTGGTAAGACTAAGATTATATGTTATTGACAAATGAGGTTTTTCGTCCCGCCAAATTTGGCTTTTTATACTTGCTTCAAAAATATTTTACAAGAATTCAAACGTGTTCTTTAAATTGAGGAGAGGTTGCCAATATACACGTTTTAATGGGAATCCATGGGATAATGCGTCTTTTTTTATTACCTTCTTGGCTTACTTTGTAGCTTATTTATTAATTCCGTAATTTCTTTTTTCGTTTTTATTAGTCAGGTTTATTGACCTAATTCTATACATTTACAATTAATTATTAATTACCATAAATTATTCGTACTTTAAATTCCATTGCCAAGTTTTGGAAATATTGATATATATTCTTCAATATTTACGCATGCACAGATATCGAAATATGCTCATACATATATGTCTCATAATGGTGAAGTTAATAAAATGAAATCTATCGAAATGTAAATCGTAATAAGAATGTTTACATAATGATAGCATTTTTCTGGGTTTTGTTTTATCGTTTGATTTGTTATGGCTTTTTTGACGGTGATGTATAATGTTGTCGAAAACAAGGAAATAACGTTTTTTCGCCCAATAGCGGATATTATTGTTTATAGTTAAATACATGTAATATGTGATATTTGTCTCTCTAGCTTAGAGTTGTTTGTTTATTTGTTTGTCGAATTGGGGGTTTAACGCCATACTTAAGTTAATTTCACTCACATAACACCCTAAGCTCTGAGAGCACCCCTCGTAGGCCCCTATGTCTTATGTTCATAACGCCAGTAGAAAGTAGGAATGTGTTTCTCCCCACAGAGATAACGTTTATTTTCATCATAACTATGGTCAGTTGTGCTCATGGTTACACTTTGGTTTCGCTCATCATTCCATCACACGACCCAGAATCGAGATGATGTGACAACAGGTTTGGAATAATCTAATTCTAATTCAAAGTTCTTTATTTTGAAATTGTCATATATATAAAATAGTTGCATCTGTACTTCAGTCGGTAGAGTGTTGGGCCTGTCACCCAAAGGTCCCGGGTTCGAATCCAGGTGGAGGCAAGCAAATTTTTCTCTCTTTAATTATTCAAAATATAAATTAGCTAGTGATTGCTTTATATACGTGGAGGACTATGGCGCAGTCTATATTCCGATTACTATATTGTCGGTGTCTTAGATTGAATGAAAGCGGTAACCGTACAGTCCGCAAGCCTGAAGTGTTATCTCTCCCGCCAGCCAGTGTAGCAATGTTGACGGGTTACAATCTTCAGCAGGCAATATCCTTTATATATATCCTGGTATGTACAGCTCATGGAATAAGCTATCCCACTTCCTAAGTCTTGTGGCTTCGATCGCTAAATAAACAGAAAGAGATTGTGCACCACGGAAATCTGTGTTAAAACTCATTTCCATGTAGTAATAATGTCAGCTAACCATTAAATAAATTTTGTGACATTTGAAACAAATATATGTTTTTGAATAAATGAAGAGAGAACGAATAAATATATATTTATTATATATGTATATATCCAACCCACCCCTCCCCTCTCATACAGATATAAAAACGCACGCACACGTGACAACAATAGGCAACATGCTGCTGCTTTCGAATTAAGACGACGGATGTTAGCGGAAATCCGTGGTCGTTGGGCAGTGAGCCTCTGTAGCTCAGTCGGTTAGAATGTTGACCCTGCTAGCCAGAATCCCGATTTCAAATACCGGTGCAGATATGCAAAATTTTCTTTCTCTACACAAAAAAAAAAAAAAAAAAAAAAAATATACAGAGAAGCCCTTCGATTCGCTCAGCAAAAGCCATCGCATGTAGCTTTCAAACGTGAGGTACACTGGATGACCCACGAAAAAAGAGAGACTTGGAGTAGTTTGGAAGGAAATGTTACCTTATACCTGGGTTATTGATTGGCCGGTGGAGAGCAGCTATCTGTCATAAAGCACCGAGCACTTTCAGAATCGATGGCCCTGTGCAAATGAGTTAGATAAGTTTGAGTGGAATGAGTCCTTGTGTCATTTGACACCAGCTAATCAGAATCCGCTCTTAATTAAACATTATAATTACACTCATTAAGGGGTGTTAAAGGATTTTCTATTATGTAAGCAAATAAAAGGATTCGATTTTTGAGCGGATGGACATGATTTGGAGTCTGAGTCACGCGGTTCACCTAGCATCACGTGCTCGGAGCTAAAGCTTCATGTGCAATATTAGTGTCAGTTTTGCTGTTGAAATATTGCTAAGCGTTCAGATTACATAATGAGAAAGAAAAAAACGTGTTCCGTTTTTGCTCAGGTAACAACCTCAGGTGTTATGTGACAGCACTTTCAACTGATTATAAACTAGATTTGGTGTTCTATAAAGAATTACCTGAATAACGCACTAATTGAGTACTCGTGTATTGCTTACTGATGGTTTCCTAATCCGATGATTTTAATCTCTCTCATCTAGAAACCCAATACCGTGAAATCGCCTACCATAATTCACTTTTTGACACACAGAAAAATGTACGAGTCATGTCGGGACTAACAACAAAAAACATAGAATTTAAAATATAAATGTATAAATATGTTAATTCTAACAAACAAACAAACAAACAAACAAACAAACAAACAAACAAACAAACAAACAAACAAACAAACAAACAAACAAACA
>JAVFBX010100552.1:0-16225 GCA_034783855.1 Mopalia kennerleyi | reverse complement strand
GGCATATTATGTTCAAATCTGTAAGTTACTACTCACCTCGGGAAGTTTTTAACTCCACGTGCTTGTGAAATTTCCTTGGAACGGTGAATGTGTTACTCGGCTAGCTTGATGCAATCAACCCATTGGACGAGTTGCTCAAACATATGAAGTCTGCTCAGTAGGCATGTCCAGTGTAGGGAGTGCCAGTTTGGGCTGAGCAGACTTCATATGTTTGACCAACACACCCAATGTGTCATTTGAAACAAGCTAGCAGCCCGTAGCCAAGTAACACATTCACACTTCGCTGATTGAAAGGGTAGCAGCGTTTCTAATCCCTCTACATACTGATCCCAGCATGGACCAAGGAACAAAACACTTCCCATGGAGTGGTTTTGAAAACAGTACAGCTACTAACAATGTACTTATAATGAACATGTACACCTTCTTTATATAAATGAAAAACCATACAATACTGTATTAAACACCAAACAACAATACGAAGAAAACCGCTTAATGAATATGAGTTAATGGTATTTGTGAATTAAATTCCAGCAAATGTCGCCATCTTTGGAAGTGCCTGTATCTGGTAATATCCTGGCTGATGCTTATGAACAGAGAGCGAAGAGCGCAATGAGAGAGGCGGAGTTTGCCGAGACCAGAGCCAATCGAAATGAGACATTATTGTCCCACAAAATGTTAGAGATGAACAAACTACAGTCGACATTGTCTCACCAGTCCAAGGTGTGTGGATATTCTTACAAATCCACAGAAGTATCTATAAATAAATAATTATGTAGTTATCAGTTTTATGGCTATACGGGCGTAATGTTCTGATTGTAATCCTACTGGTGGAAGTTTCATTTTACAACAAAGAAAAAACACTTCATCTTTTACTGTTCGTCGCAAGTTTTAGTTTAAGGCCAAAATTTGCCGGTATTTAAAAAATCTGCCAAGTCTTTTTTAAAGCATTGTCCAAGTCTTGTAAGATTAAAAAATAGTTTTTGTTTATAATGTTGTCTTTACAGAATGAAATGAATCAATACAATATGAAAAATTCCACTGAATCAAACATAATCTGTGAAATATTTATTTTTTTATTTAGGTTTTTTCCCACTTAACGCTGCCAACGTAGTCATGATATGAGAAAAAAATACACTGAAGTGTGGTCTTAATCACCAATAAAATAAATAAATGAATGTTTTGTAACTTTTGTAGCTGAATACTTGCACACCACCTAATAAGTTTCTTTATGATCTATTTTGTTATTAGGAGCTTCGCCAACTGGAGAGAGCTTACAATCAACTGAATGATAATTCTTGTCTCACACGATCGCCTTCTCCGTCCCCTTACAGTCACCAAACCCCTTCACACGGAACTCCGCCCACTTACGGGGATCGACCAAAATCTTCCCTAATGAGACGCCCTCTTAGTTTGAGTGCCCTTTAAAGGGTCTTTACGCGAGGGTGTGGACTGTATATGCAGTAAATAGTTGGGGGTTCATAAAGCTTTCTGAGACAACATGCAGAGGATCCGTCTCGTGTCTTAATGCTGAGTTTTGGATTTATGCAGAGCAAGTTTATACATGTAAACACACTACTTGACTGTGTTTACTGCTGGATATTGACTTCTTTCTCGTCTTTGTTAGGTCGAACTTCAGGGATAGTTTGGCAAGTGAAAGTCGAGTGAAACAAGAATAAGTTTCAGCCATCAGGTTAGATCATGGGCTGATGATGAATTTAACACATGTAAGAATCAATATAAGGGGCCGTAGTCTATTACCAATGGGTGACTGTCATGCCAGTGTCCGCACAGAAAAGGACATGCCCAACACAAGACGGTCATTATATTTGCCAGTCTAGCAGTGCCTGGGGGAGCTGAGAAAAACATGTGCCTGCTGTATTGGTGTAATAAGTAAAGGATCAGTACAACCCCACACTGTTAATTGCTTCCCTTAAAATGTTTGATTGAAACTAAGAGAGACCATTTAGGTAAAGATCAAATAAAATACATGTAGATGTCAGCTACTGTACCTCCATTTAGTAAGTTTCGATTATACCCATAAAGGACCAGGACATTTAAGTACCAATTGCAACGTAATTTGGAATTGATAAAGACTTTATTTTCTACATCCAATTAAATATTTTAACTCTGGCTTGGAATAAAAAAAATTGAAAAAAAAATGCGAAGAAACTTAAGTTTAAGTTGGCCTATAGGTGGAGCCACCTATAGATGTACATTCATTCCACAGGGGAGTATAATCCATCGGTTGCTTTCAAGTAAAGCACCAAAAACGTATCCCACCACATCTGGAGTACCCACCCTTGTGAAAGCATGAAGAAAATACCTTTGGACTTATTATCCAGAAGGAGTGATATTCTTGATTACATTGATGTACGTTTATGCATTTATTACTATGTGTGATATCGAGTTATATGTTAAAGGAACTGTGATACAAATATTTTTCTTGACAATATCATTGTATTATTGTTTCAATAACAGGAATTATGATGGCTGCATTCTGTTGTAGTGACGACCATTCTTGCCTTGATATATAGATATTTTATACAGGTGTCCATCAATAATGGACATCAAACTATGTTAAAGTTGAACTGTAAAAATTACTAAAAATATTTATTATGAATGGATATTTGTGCTGTGCCCAAGTTTGCTATAATATTTTATCTGTGTAGACTTTTAACATTTTGTATTAATAAAATGCCCTCCACGCCTCTTCTGTGATGTCAATCTTAGTTTTATATAATATATTTTATATGAAAACTATTATTTCTTGTCTTGATGTTTTTTTTTTGCATTGGTCTGTAAAGATTTTACACAAACAATAACTAAGAGGTTTTGTAAAGCTCTTTACTGCATCATGGATGAACAATTAATATTTTGTGCTCTACAATCCAGATGTTTCAACAAAAGGAATACAAGTTTATGAGAAGTAAGAGCTCTAGTAAGATAAACATCACCATGTAAGAAGAATTGACAATTTAATACAAATAAATTATTACAGTTCAATAAAAATAAGCACCAGGCAGTATAAAAGGGAGATAAATCCCACTTATCCCGAATTATCTCCCTTGGGTGTATAAATTCTGAGCATTCTTACTGAGACAATTGGACATCATTTTGAAGGCATCTCACTTTTGTAGTAGTATCTGAATGGATTGGTGCTTTATGGGATTTCACTTCTGAGGACAAACCGGTTTTACCACATTGAGAAGCGAAACAATAAGTTTAGCAATATATTTAATTAAACAGTGTTTTATGCAGTAATTGAACTAGCACCACAATTAAATGTGTTTTGCTATCGTGAAAATTAATCTTCCTCCAACCAAAAAAGAGTTTATGGTAATTTAACAGTCAGGCACTCATCCCAACATCTTGGAATGGTCCCTAAGAATATACTTGTATATTGAGAATCTTTAACATGATCTACTTCACTCCAAAGTCGCAACTTTACAATAATCAATTGCTCAAGAGGTGCTTAGCTTACCAGCTTAAACATAGACCTACAACATGACATCATCTAACAGTGGACTCAATCTAAAAGCGCTTTAAGGATACTCCAACCCCCCATCAAAGTGTTTTTACATTTCGCCGTTTTACTTCTAAACTACTGTGAATTTTGCAACATATATATATATATATATTCTGAATCGTCTTTGCCTGCAGAACGATAATAAATAAACAAAAAATGTCTAAAACCGACAGAAAATAAAATTTTGCATAAAAAGTTAAATTTTGTTTAGAGTATCCTTCAGCCCAGGAGTACATTACATTATTTAACCTCATACAAAGTTGGTTTGGGAGTTATTGTTATGTAGGATTCTTACCAATTATTCTGTCAACAGAAAGCTTCTTTTAGGTTGAAAGGTGGTCTTCAACTCATCTTCTGCGCAGACTCAATTGACACATTTATATGTAACTTGTAGATTATACCCTGTTCAATGTGGGGGATTAAGGTACCTCAGTTATAGATTCAGTAGACTAAGTCATCTTTTCAATTTATCTCATAAAGTACCATAGCCAAAGCCCATCCCTTTATCCCAACATGACGTATTCCTCCAAAGATATTGAAGGTAGTCTACTAAATCACATCTCAACCAATGAAACTGTTACGTAAATGTTCAATTTTCAGTCATTTGGATGAAACTAAATAGTTCAGTCCCAATAAATTAAAGTTTGTATTTCTGTACACTAGTTGATTTCAGCTGATCATTTTAAGTAGATTCCTCACAGAAGGGTTGACCTTGACTCCATTGAGTTTCCAGGTAAGGGCACCAAAATCAGCACACTCGATTTTCTCCCTCTGAAATTCCGGGAGATCCAATGTATCACCAGTTCTGTGGGGGAGAAAAACAGGATTCAAATCTGAATGGATAAATGCTACATGTAGTTCTTGAATGCATACAATTCTTGCCTCACTACTAGAATTGATAAGCCCCTAAAACATTACGAAAATTTAGTATTTAAAATTTAAGAACACCTTAATCTGTTTGGAGTTTTATGTTTTTCATGATCATGATGGTGTGAGGGTTCAATAAGTGAAGAAAACCACCCTCGGCATCACTAACAAGAAACGGTAAGACAGAATGCTGAGATGCAATACAAAGACACCACAAACAGAGAGGCTTCAACTCAATTAGCTTCGCAGTAGATTCTGGTTATAGAGCCTTGAGATAAAACTCTTGGCTATTGATTTGTTTGTTTGTTTGGGTTTTAATGTCATTCTCAAGGATTTCACTCATGGGACGATGGATTCTCAACTACACACAGCTTCTAGCCTAATTAAGGTGGAAAACGGAAAGGAAACCCCGTAACAAAACACCTCTCGGATTGCCGGAGACACATTATGTGAGTCCGTCATATACGTGATGGTCGACAGATGGACTCTATCCTGTGAACAGTACATCGTAAACACATAGGCTAACCACTATGCCGCAGGATCAATGTTATGAAATAAGAGTGGTACAGGTAAAAACAGATCGATCCTTGGAGAATAGATTTCTGTCCCACTGATAAAAAATCTATAATTCTCAGAAAAATGTGAAAACTGCTAGCCTGTTATTTGTGACTTACACAAATTGAGGATAAAGAACCCTCTCTGCCAGGGCGGCCATTCCAGAGAATAGATTAAAATCTATGTGTGAGTCCTCGTTAATCTCCAGCCAATCACAAAGGTCCTTTACATTTGTTTTTGTGAGAGTCCCAACTAAAACATCTGTCAAACCACGCTCCAAGTCCTGACAATAAACACATGGGGAGATTTTAAAACAAAGATATTACATGTACAAGTTTGTTTGGGTTTGATGCCATATTTCATTTATATCCCTGTTTGCCAGCCTAATGGGCCAAAGAAAACCACCCTTATTCAACATCATTGACACAAACACTACCATGATCAAACAATTACAAGAAGCACAAAACAGATCATCTTTGCGTTGCCCCTAAGACCAACGGAGCAATCAGAATCGCCCTCCGTCCTCATAGATTCAATGAGAGCTGTAGTCGCTGTTAAAAAGAATGCGATCATGAAATATTTTTCTGACCAAGATGTTTGTTTTTTGTCTGATTGGTGTTCAAGGCTACCATACTTGAGGGTATTTCACTTATACATTTAGGACCAGGCATTGTCTATTTTTGACTGTTTGTTCCCTAATTATGGCGGAAAACTTTGAGGATATACCTCATATACCCAAGGGTTGACATACAGACCCGATCCTATGAGTGGTACATTGAAGAAGGATTAGTAAGCGCACTTGCTAACGACTAAGCCGCAGCCCTAAATCTAGAAACGACAATATAGAGTCTAATGTTTGAAAGAGTTGACTTATCTATTTTGTTGTTTGATCAAAAATTCAAATAAAAGAGGTTGACTAGTTCCACTCACCTTTAGTGGTATATTCCCAGATTTATCTTTGTTTTTAAAGAATATCTTTTGATAAAGAAGCCGTCTGCGTGATGACACAACACAAAACTTCCTCACATAATCTTGTGGGCTGAGAGCTGAATAAAAATAAATAAGCAAAATCATTATATTGGGAAAATAGTTTCCTTGATTGTATTTGATAATTTCAATCTAATAGATTGTATGTTTGATTGGTTTTTCAACTTTGTACTCAAAGATGTTTCACTTTTTTTGGCGGATTGTCCATTGGTCACACTGCTTCTTGCTAATATGGTGGAAAACCTGGAGGAAACCATCCCCATGATTCCGGTGCTAAGTTAAGATGGCATGCTCATGCTAGGTGCCAGCTTCTCCTGGTCCAAGTACTAGTGGAAGCCAGAATTACAGAGATTTGATTGATTGGGGTTTTACGCCATGCTTAAGGGTATATCATTTATATGATGACTGAAGATTGATGTCGTCTTATAAATACGTTGACTTACTTTCAAGTATTTTCATGTCCATGGGTAGTTCAAATCGACTGGACTGTTGAGACAATGCTAGTCTTCCCTGGACCAGTTGTACAGGACGAGATACGAACTGAGAACATAAAGAGAGAAACAGATGGGTGTTTATTACATGATCTGAAGGGTACTTCACTTATGATGGCTGATCCAGAGGGTCAGAAACACAACCATAATGAGAGGAGATCTGTTTAAATTCTCTGTTGACAAATTAATGTTTCTCTATACTGTCATTAGCAGAGGCTCGGTCAGACATTGAAGGAGAAATTTGTTTGTTTATGGCAATTTAAAAAATTCCACAACCTCAGTATTTTCATTGTTTTAGGATAAGACTATACGGTTAATCAGGTAAACTGCCACAATTGTGATGTTTAAGGAGGGTTTTACCTTTAAAGAGTCATCATTATCTGTGGTAATATGAACGTCTGTTCCTTTTTTCAATCGAGATTCTGTTTCCATTTTCTCCTGTTGAAAAATTATAAAAGCGTCGAGTAGTTAGTTTGTTTGATTGGCATTTAGTGTAATACTCAGATACACACCCATGATGGTCAGAGACCTCTTGTAGGCAGAGTGTTAGCCAGAAATTGCGAACGATAAATTGGAGTAGGATAAGTAAGCGCACACGCTATCCACAAAGTCACAGCCGCGAGCCTTGAAAGAGGGTATTTCACTTATATGACAATGGATTGTCCACTTCACACTGTTCCGTGCCATAGTATGGTGGAAAACCGGGAGGAAACCTCGTAAAAACCACCTCCGCGATTGCCGGAGCCACATCTTGTGACTCACTCATATACCTGAAGGTCGACAGACAGACTTGATCCAGTGAACAGTAAATCAAAGTAGGCGCTAGAAAGCGCGCTCGCTAACCACTACGCCATGGCCGCGGGCCCCTTGAAAGAGGGTATCTAAAAAGGCTACATGGGTGTCTTTCAGACACCCCTATGTCTAACACTATGCTTATAGCCTTGTAGGATGTTGTTATAAACCTCCAGTCCAGTAGTAGGGGGACTGTGGTGGTTTATTGAGGGAGGACCAGTAGCCTGACACGCAATCTACTGAACCACCGCCATGGGCCCTTACAACCTCTAAATAGTTCTTTAAGTGGAATTTAGAAGTGGGAAGTATCATAAGACTAGGAACAACTTAGTATGGATAACAACTTCTTAATTTAATTTCACACAACGTTTCTATCTCGTTCCAGAGATTGTTTTTAAATATAAATGTAATATCAACAAAACATATATTTATATATCATATAGTAAAAGTGTCAAGCTAAGTAATATTTATAAGTGAGTGTTTTGTGGAGGATTAAGTTCTGCTATTGTCAAAAGCAACCTGGTAGGAGATCAGGTTGTCCTGGAAATAAGTCACCTCAGAATACCAATTACCCCGGTAATGAAATCTTGTGACAAACCATTGAACAGGTACTCACCAGTAATTCAGGCTGAATATAAGGCTCATTAGTGTTAAAAATTAACGATCTTCTGCTTCTATTCTGTCTTTTTAATGCCTTTGATTCCTTATCTCCGAGTTTTGGTTTGGGTAAATCAGGCACAACAGCTTCAACCGTAGGTAAAGGCGGTGGTTCACTGAAATAACAAAACAATACCACTGAAATAAATCCATAATCAGGTGGGGCAATAAACTGAACATAGCGAGGGTGGAAACACTGACAGTGGGATGTTTGGCCTTAAGACTTTATTCCTGAAATATCTATGCTGTTTTCACCTTTTTTATCATTAATTTATTAATAAATAAATAATTTGTGTTCTAATTCAAGTAATTTGTCTAGAAAACTGAAATTAGGTTATATAAACTTTTTATAGTCAAACAAAAAACATCTCAAGATACCATTACAGATTACATTTTCATCGTCAGTACATATGCTGATAATATAGGAAAGCTGTGAACAAGGATTATTTCTATGGACACCTGGCAACATTCCAGACTGAAGATAATTTCACTGTAATCAAGGTAGAGCCAGACTGGAGAAGTGTGGAAAAGCCCCATGAAACAAACCTCAATTCCTGCCAACTGTCTCATGCGCAGACATTTTTACAGGTTTATAGGTTTTGACTGATTGGTGTTTTACACCATGCTTATGACAGTGGTGTATGACAACGGCTACAATTATTAACACTAGCACAACCATTAAGTGTTTTGACAATGTTACACTGTAATATTCATCCATTTCAAGAAAAGACAGCATTGCTACTCTCCAAACAAACTGCATTTATCGAAAGGCCACATAGGTTTTGAGGCTACACACCTATTCAGATTTGACATCCTTGAGGTCTGCCTTTTTGCACCTGTACATAGATGTATGAACAAAAAAACTAAGAAATGATCAATGTTAAAATCATCAGGATGAAATGGCTGATCAAATCTTGTCATCTTTATTTGAGAGGCAGTTCACATCTTAATGTATTTGCTGATCAACATCCGATACCCCCTCTCAGCAGCCCCGTGTTTATTGATTCCTGGGTATGTAACTAGCTGATACAGCCACACTGCAAATACTAAATGAGCTATTTTCACCTGATGGCAACAGTTAATCAATGAGAGCTTATCAACCCTAATAAACAAGCCATCACTCAGGAACGCAGCAACAATAGATATGTCACAATAGGCTAAGAAGCATTTATCGCATGATTCTAAAGGCAGATTCCACAGATCCGTGTTAACGGCACTGATTTAATATAAACTGGTGTTTTACACCCTGTTTAACTTTATTTCACTTCGATGACAACAATGTGGCTCCAATATTAACAAGAGTTTTAGTAAACCCAACATATGCCCCTGTGGGGTGCTCATAGGGTGACCATGGTTACCCAAGACCTTTCAGACAATGGCACGCAACATGCCATGTTCTAAGGAAGAAAGCAAAAAATAGGGAAATTTTTTAACAGTTCAGTTTGAGGTAATGGGGCTGCTAACTGCTGTGACCCATGTGATCTGAGAGCCATGGGTGTGAATAAATTCTGCACACGATCTGGATATTTACCAGAAATAGACTTCTATACAATCACAGCTTTGATAAAGGTAATGTTTTCTTCCAAGATTATCCAACTTTATAGACATTTAAATAATTTTGTTGATGACATGTATCCTAGCTACATTATTACCAGTCTTTGGTCAAGCTCCTTATGAAAAGTGACCAGCAACAATCCTGTGTTGACCAAGTCTTTATCACATGACCAATCTGGTCCACCACAGACTTTCCTCACAGAATGTATGTGATTGATTGGTTGATTGGTGTGTTACGCTTGTTTGTAGGGTATTTAATTTATAGAAGGACAGTGTATTCCAGCAATAAGCTCACCAGCGCAACCATAAATGTATATGGTTTGATAAAGTTTGCAAGTTAATCTTTCCCCAGGGCTAAGTAAAGACAGTATTGCTACACTCAAGACTAACTTAGCCAGAGGAATTAATGTGCAATATTTTCTTGATTTTTTTTTATGCTACCCACTCATGTAGTTTGTTTGATTGGGTTTTAGCGTCATACTCGAGGGTATTTCACTTATATGACGACAGGTTATCTACATTGTTCCTAACTAACTACAGTGGAAAACTAAATAACCTTGAACCCCCCCCCTTGTCGATTGACAGAGCCACACCATTTGACTCACTCATATACCGGACTCGATCTTGTGAATGGTACATCGAAGTAGGATTAGCAAACGTTAACCACTAAGCCATGGTCGCAAGTATTCAGTGTATTAAACGGACTAACAAAATTTTCAAATGTTTTCATTTCTGAACATTTCAAGTTCTGATTGGTCAGAAATTTTATATTTCACTTATTTAAGCTAACAGGATTGATGATTTATTGCAGATCATATAGCACCTTGGCAACAGAAAGCTCCCTCTCATGCAACCCTCCCTCTGAAAATAATTAATGAGTACATAGTTTTTTGAGCACAGAGAAAATGGTCCAACTGTTTTAAACACAGTGACTGAAGTAACCTATAAAGCCAGGAGTGAACATATCAACAAGTCACCAGATTCTGTACATGTAAATTTGGTTACTAACATAGAGTGGAAAATGAAACAAATTACTAACCATACCTTTAAGGCTCAGTATATGAATTGATCTGGTAAGCACCATATCTGAGAAAGTTTTAAGCCTGCTCAGTTTTATTCCAATTTGATCAATAACCCTGGGTGGACTCATTTACTAATTTGTTGACCTACAAGGTTCTTATAGTTCACTAGAGAAATCTAGACCCCAATCTTCACTGAGAGACTTTATAAGGGGTTGTGGACCCAATTACCAGTGCCATGTCAAGAATGTCTCAATTATGTCCCTTAACAAAAGCCTCTTACTTCCAACCACAAGAGCTTTCTTTGGGTATTGACGGGAACATGAAAGGGTACTTTCCATTTCACAAACGTTAACTAATAATTGGTACAGCCATGTCCAATGAAGTGGAACCTATACGTCAATATTCACATGTGTAAGTGCGACAGTAAACACTCTATAGATCTGGGCAGCCAAGGGGTTTACCTTGATATCTGTTGGATTTCTATGAAGTGTAAACAACTTGTTTGATTGGTGTTAAATAACACTCTTAAGGTTATTTCACTGTTATGACAAAGTGGCTGTCGAGCAAGTGAAGGAAATGTTTCTTGATGTCCCAAGCAACTAACATAACAAGATAGGACTATCACAAGACATGACAATCACAAGACATGACAATCACAAGACGTGACAATCACAAGACGTGACAATCACAAGACGTGACAATCACAAGACATGACAATCACAAGACATGACAATCACAAGACATGACAATCACAAGACTTGACAATCACAAGACTTGACAATCACAAGACTTGACAATCACAAGATGTGACAATCACAAGACATGACAATCACAAGACTTGACAATCACAAGACTTGACCATCACAAGACGTGACAATCACAAGACGTGAAACAAAGACATCCCAAACAGTTGGGCTTCGTGTTGCCTCTTACAGCAGCAGGGCAGAAGGAAATTGCCTACATTGAATGACCCTCAAAGTGTAAAAAAACACTGGAAAATGCATGTAAATTTGAAAAGGTTTTTTGGCAACCATGCCTGTAAAATCAGACCTGCTGGTTTAACGTTGTTAGTGACCAAAATAAAATCTATTACTTCAGCATTTTTCCATTTACCATTTCCTAATAACGACCACTTTTCAAGCAAAACAACTGGTATGAAAAATATGTATAAATTTGTTTATATAAATTGCCTATGTGTTACCAAATAAGTAATTATTGTTTTGATATACAGATACTAAGGTTGTGAAGTTAGATATGCTCACATTCTGAATTGGTCAATGAGGTTATATTGGATAATTGTTGCAAATCAACCAGAACTTAAGAAAATGAGTAAGACATGATTTTTTTAATAGATATTTTTAGATAAAGTTTACTAAAATAACGCCATACTAGTCTAGTTGAACGGATTTGACTAGAAAAGAAAAGATAAAATTTTGAAAATATACTGCAACAAAATGTTCAAATTTAGCATGAAATTAAATTTCAACATTATTTCACTACATGTACATTATATAAACACTCCCATTTTAAATCTATATCCACTATTTAAATCCAAAAGTACTACCAGGTACTATGTTATAATATGCAATATTAAAAATCAATAGATGTCTTCTTATGGTGCATCAATACCCAGTCAATATTTTTTCTAATATTTATTGAATTTAAATTCTAATAATGGCTTAATACTAATATTTACTACTTTATCCTCAAAATTCTTAACCGGTCTTTAATCTAAAACTAAACTGATTGACTAATATTCGGCAGATTTTCTAGTTTGCCCTGAGCAAACCATTTCAGCTGTGAACACAGAGTAACACCCCGGTTCCAATGTATGTACATGTAAAAGATGTTCTTACCTGTTGAGATATCTGACAAAACGTAAATAACACCTTCGGTCCCATTTCAAAATTAACATCAATGATCTAAAATCCCTTTTGACCTACCTGACATGTGACATTAAGAAGGCCGTTAAGAACCCAAAACATCAATATTTTCTTTGATCTTTTGGATGACCTTAATCCACCTGTCCAAACCTTGTTAAGTTGTTTACCAGGTAAATTCTCACCTGAGTTTGAACACAATCACCAACCCATAGACTACAAGATTAACATGACAGTATACACAGCTATCTATCATTTTGAATTTAGCTGTGAATATTAGATAGTCAGTAAGTGACCTAAACGTTCGTGTTAACTACCGTAAAGTAAGTTGTTAGACAACCCTACTCAAATTTAAAAAAATAGAGATCTTAAGTCAATTTACTTGCAAATGCCAACAGATAGCTTGAGTAGAAATAAAGTTTTATAGACTGGCTAATAGTTTTAAAATACTGTGTTTAAAATGGAACACCTGTTATGTGTGTTGGTATCTTGTGGACATTTGCTGTATTGAATAAAGCTACTTATGTTAAATTATAACAAAACAACTATGATTCAATTAATAGATATCACGCTATTAAAACTTAGTTTAATACGAAAACAAAAATGTCATCAGTTCAACAATTAAACACAAGCATAAACATAAGCAAAGAAATTCACTGTGGAAATAGTTTTACAGGAGTCAGAATTTCTCAAACTGACAAATGGAATACAAAGAATTTCCTTGGTTTAAAATATTGAAACAATGGGATTGGTTTTCAAGAAACTCTGAAAAATTCGTTCAACAAATAACGAACATTAAATTTGTTAGTTTGTTTGATTGGGGTTTATATCATACTCAAAACCCATACTCAAGAGGGGTATGTCACTTATATGACTATGGATTGTCTGCTTAATACTGCACCTTCCTTATTATGGAAGGAGGAAACCTTGTAAAAACCACCCCTGCGATTGCCCGAGCAACAACATGTGACACGCTCATATACCTGATGGTCGTCAGGTGAATTTGATCAGTGGGTATATGTAGGTTGGGAAATGGATGAAATATTGATTGGAATCCAGTTGTCTAGTTTTTGAAGCAATCTAACAAAACTTGATGCTAATGTTGACTTGTTTGTTTGATTTTGGTATACCACCGTACTGTTGCAATTGCTTGCCGTTATTTTGACAAAAAAGCAACAACGAAATGTTCAATGTCATTAAATTTTGTAAGGTATAATTATTTATTAGTTAGTAAATGTTGCTCAACAAATGTTGGATTTGTTTCATTGGGATTTATGCACACTCGATTTAATGATAACCTATTGTTCACTTCACACTATTCCTGCTTAAATACGGTGGAAAACTAGGAAGAAACCCCCCTGACGCCCCTTGCAGGAGCCACACATGTTTCCACAACTAAGTAAAGGAATGGTCTCATAACAGGGCAATTTCTAGACAAATTTCCCAGGTTCCAATCCCAAATTCCTATCCCATAATCAGGATTCTGAATCCGGATTTAGCTTGATTTTAACAGGAATATTATGAAAATAGTAATATATTGACATTAATTTGGGCTTGAAATAGTTTGGACGCCCATACGTTTTCCGTAACTAAAATGGCTCTTGATACTGCTCTGCATAACTGCCCATGTTTATTATAATATTTACCACCTTTTCATAACAAATGATTGTAATGAGATCAACCATAGTTCATTGTCAACTCCTTTTAAAAAATTGAATAAAGTTTGCCATCTTACTGGGTCATTTTTGAAAGAGATAAGGCTAGACATAAAAGGTCAGTATTATTTTTAAGGTCATTGAAAGACTATCTGTGTCAGCAATGACAGATCGCTTTTGATGGGTGTCTTTGATCAGGCCTGTGTTGTTAGGGAGAACTGACCAACAGGCTATCCCCATGGTAATGCAAACTTGTTTCTCAAATTGTTTGCAGTGTTTGTCTAAATGTGTGTTTTGCTACTGATTTTGAAATTTTTTGTCAACTTGATCGACAATAAAGTTTGCATTATCTTTTCATAAATGCACATTAATGTATTTTAAAAATCAGCAAATCACGAGAAAATCCAAATGTTAGGTCATCAGACAAAATTGAAGAAGACAGATACATTAATGTATTTTAAAAATCAGCAAATCACGAGAAAATGCAAATGTTAGGTCATCAGACAAAATTGAAGAAGACAGATTTTAAGGTTATGCCAGAAAAAATAACAGCACAGGCCTGGGGTTAGAACATTGTACTTTTTGGTTTGTTTGTTTGTTTGATTGGTGTTTAACGTCGTACTCAAGGGTATTTCACTTATATGACAAAAATAAAACGTACAAACAGATCAGCTTCCTGTTTCCCTTTAGCTCTGAGAACACCAGGGTAACCGAAAGCTCCCGCCATCTTTTCTCGCTTCTTACGATCGACCGAGGAAGCCGAGGGAGTATTCTGCAGGACTGGCCAACCCGCTCCCTCACGGGGCCAGACTGGATTGAAAAACTAGATGGTACTATGTATTTGATGGCTATAAAATGGGAGCAGACATGATATTAAAAGACAAGTCTTGTACTCAATACATGGGGTAATCCAACAAATTTCCAATGTCACAGATAAAAATAACGACAGAGCTACTTTATGTCACTAAGTACCCTTTGCCTATTAAAGTCTATCTTAACTATGGTATACCACGACAACACAATACCACTAGCACTGGTTGCCACGACAATTAAGACGCACGTCAGGTTTTTACCGCTCTTTGGAACCACTCCCAGAGTGCCACCAAGCACTTGTCAAAAACCAAACAGGGTACAGCCCAAACAATATCGCACTGAACTTAACTTGTTATACATCATTAAAACGGTTCTCTGAAAATTACCCTCTGTCCAGAACTCCACACAAAGTATTCGTCTCGTAATCCCATGAACTAAACTAAGCCAGTAGAAATAACATTGTCTTAAGCTTGTACATGTGGAACACTAGAGATTTTGATTATACCAATGACTTAAGTCAACATAAGTTAGCGGCTTAACAACTTGATACAGTAAAGTTAATATAGCCAATTTCACACAATCCATTTTCTTACGAAGCCAAAGATTGGAAAATACAGTAAAGTTAATATAGTCCATTTCATACAATCTACTTTCTTACGAAGCCAAAGATTTTAACAGGCCATTATGTAGAATCAGTAGCTATACCGAGCACAGCTAAGCTTCCTGACATTTGGCAATGGTGCATTTTCTCTTACAACAACAACAATGTCAGACTTCTATATCTTATCAATGAGTTAGGGGAAGTAGGTCACGTTGATAACAGAAATCAACCAGCACAGTTCGCTCAGGAAAGAGATCGTTAATTGTATTGGTTCCAAGCTTAATCCTCCATGTGGACTTCGCTTTATTTCTTCAGTAGTTTATGTAAATATACATATACCTTGGTACTATCAGTTTTGATGGGGCATTGATAGACAAACTCCAAAATTCATTTATTTTTATTTTATTTCGTGAGTACCCAATCACCTTCAATTTTCCTCCATGATAAATCCTAATTTTTTGGTTGTTGTGACAATATTACAGTCTGTAAAGGAACAAATTTATGTTTTCTGACAAATGTTGATGCTTTCTAACTGAAACATTCATCCTATGCCTCTCAGACACAATTTACAAGTCATTTAAATAGCTTCTAAAATAGTAATTTTATGGACGAATTTGGGGGTGATTTAGGGTAGTTAATGTAAATATACATTGCTACCAGTGTTGATGGAGCATTGATAGACAAACGCCAAATGTCTTACCCAGGTTTTGGTTTGTTTGTTTGATTGGTGTTTATCGTCGTACTCAAAGGTATTTCACTTATATGACAACGGAGACAAAAATAAAACGTACAAACAGATAAGCTTTGTTTCCCTTTAGCTCTGAG
>JAVFBX010100442.1:0-16230 GCA_034783855.1 Mopalia kennerleyi | reverse complement strand
CCCCCCCCCCCCCCCCCCAAGAAAGATCCGATTAGAATTAGATTGTCTCTTTCACAGAAGTGATGCCTTTTTAATTAATCCAAATCATCAGCACGGATGACCGATGTGATGAAGGTATTATCATTTATTTTAGATGTCATTATAATTGACTAATGTTTGACTGCGATGCGATGCTTTGGGGAAGGGTTGTTTGCGTACACAACAAGCTGGAACTGCACCAAATGCTTACCATCGCAACATTATAGTTAAAGCAAAAGCGTAGTTCAACATCTTACAATACAATCCATTTTGGTACAAAACTTTATTTTTGTTAGAATACAAATTCATGACATCAAAAGGATTTTAAAAATTCATTCAAGAAATTTAAAAAAAAAATCCATTTCAACAAATTAACAAGAGATTGTTGTGCATGCGGCAATTGCAAAAACGTACAGACTCAACAATATGATCAGCTCTAAACAAACGTACAGACTCCGCAATATGATTAGCTCTAAACAAACGTACAGACTCCGCAATATGATTAGCTCTAAACAAACGTAGACTCCGCAATATGATTAGCTCTAAACAAACGTACAGACTCAACAATATGATTAGCTCTAAACAAACGTACAGACTCCGCAATATGATAAGCTCTAAACAAACGTACAGACTCCGCAATATGATTAGCTCTAAACAAACGATAATATAGGCATGACGGTTCTATATGACAAATGTCTTGACACATACTCAGACCTGTTCAAAAGTAAGAGATGTAAATATTCTCATACATCAATTTAAAATAATTAAAAAAAACAACAGTGGGATTCAAATTCGTATTTTGTGTCCGAAGACCTGACAAAGAGCATCTAAAATAAAACATTGTTAGCATCGCAACAAATCATTAACAATCAAAATACCGCATGGAGCGATACATGCATACAGAAAAGCATGTGCTATAACAAGCACACATTTACTGGAGGCACCAAGCAGTTTAGGGAGGGTGAAGCTCCTTTCTTTAGGTTTCTACATCTAGGGGTAGAGCACCTACCTTGATTAAAAAGCAGCCCTTGCATATTGGAAATCCCGACAACTTAAACCAAGGTTACAGTATTTCGCAAATAAATCATTTTTATACACTAATTAAATATTAACAGCATAGAGCACTTTCTAAACTGGGATTTCAATGATCTCAAAGAAGACACACATGCACACCAACAACCAAAACCGGTACTCGCACACCGTTAAAGGCTACGAACATTTTATGAAAGTATTCGGGAAAAGAAATTAAACAATGAAAATTTAACAATAAACTTAAGCAACTCTGCGCATGGCATTTCTCCGATGATCAGACAGGCTCACCCAAACATTTGTGTGGGATTAAAAGATGCACTCAACTACAAACATTTAACGTATGTTAAGATAAGAAAGGCAACAATCTTGACAAAATTAACTGTTGGAACTCCTGTAACTTTCAGGCAGATTATCATGTTGTATTGAAACAAACAGCAAAATAGTACTGAAACTTAACAATATGAGCATTCCAGTATAAAAATGGCAAAAAATATTGTATTAAATATAATTAAAATCAAATTTAGTTTTTTGGAGAAAATTCAATCCGCCTCTACGAACTACACTAACGAAATATACAAAATATTGTGAAAGTACAACTGTAACACCACAATGATGTGTAATATTTCTTAGCTATTTTGGTACACGGAAATAAATTTAACTGAAGATTCAGAGAAATTTCCAAACCATTATTATTTTTCCAATTTAATTTTGGGGAGTTGCAACAGCAAGGGGAGATAAAAAGCTTTGTGCAAATTATACACGTGTGGCAGCTGTGCTTGAAGTCATTTACAACTTTCTTCACCGCAGCTGAATGAGGCTGTGTATGCCAGGTAGCCATGGGGTGAGGCTCCAACTGCCTAGCAAATGAAAAGCCTGCATTAACACTAAATCTTCTCCCAAAGAGAACCCGACAGCCAAATGGCATTATTTGACCTTCAACAATAAACTGCTGGTGCTTTATTCCAATTTAGGAATTCATATCATTCATAAACAATGCTTTCCTAAGGTAAGACCAAAACAGTGTACATGCATCTGAACTTTTTAAAACAACAAAACTTTTAATAGGATGGTATTGCCAGAGTGAGAAAAGGCTCGACGAATTAAAGTTGCTTTTGTATTTAATTGAGCAACTCGCTTCAGTTTGTTTCTTTCCAAAGAGCAATCAAACAGTTTGTATGTTGTTGGAAAGTCCAAGTAACATCAACACTGTGTACCTGACACTAAAAAAGCACACACCAGAATAACACAACAAACGGACCAATCAGAACACACTATCATCAACATCATTCAAACCAATTAACAGATACAGAACCATCTATCTTAAATCCTTAATGCAAAGAAGAATTAGGAGGTCTGTTTTAACTCATCGAGAGCAAATAAAGCTTGTCTAATGAAAATCCATTTTATTCACTTTAGGCGGTATTCTGTCTACAATAATTTTATGTCATTTATTTGCACCTTATAACTCAAGTTGACCTCAAACTTTAATATCTCATGAGATAAATCAGAGATTTTTAATTATTCAATGTTCCTCTGTGAGATGTTTTTTTTTAATTGCATACACACACACAAACACACTATAAAGGTCACTCTGATACAAGGAAATAAGCACATACATGAAGACATTCTTATCCCAACTCGCTACTCACTATCTAGTATGTATAAATTAAGAAAATACAAATTTTAAAAAAATTGACAGACAAGGACTGTCAAATTTATTGGCTAGTGAATGTAAAGAATTTGTAATAAGCCTAAAAATGACTCGAATGAAATCCTACAGTAATGGTATAACCAATGGTTCCTTTGAGGAGAAATCTGTTGCTTTACATATCACACGTATTGTCATTAACAAAGGAATCTACACACCTTCAACTCGGATAAATTCTCAGATAATAGAAAACAAGAAAAGGCTACATTGAATGTAAATTTATTCAAATCCTGACCCTTTTAACACAGATCTGTATTACAAAGATTTGAAAAAAGCGACTAATAGAAACAGTTACAAAACAGCACAGACAAAGCTTTAAGCTAGAATTGCCCACGGAAAAGCAGCACAATGTATTTTGTTTTAACTGCAAATTCAAAGCCTTAGCCAGGCTCATTATAATATTTTCATATATATATATATGTACACATATATATACAATTATATTTATTCATATTTTCCATTGAAACTTCAAACCCCAACTGTTCCTTAACCACATAAATGACTATATAATGATCATCAAACAAATTTGGTTCATAGTAACCCACACAATCAACAGTTTCTATACCAAACTCCTCCATCATTGGATTTAATACACTGTTTAGAATGGAGACATATGTCATAATGATACACACACTATACAGGAGTTGATCAAGGCCGTTCCTCAACCCACTCTAAATTAGCACTATTAAGCTTCATCGACCAGCCCTCTAATTTACTTGGTGATAATAATTTCAAGTTTTAAATTCATGAATGATTCCTGCAGAATATCAGCGTGTTATGCGGCTCATCATACCACTATTAGACATATGTAATACGGCTCATCAAACCACTACTTGACATATGTAATACGGCTCATTATACCACAATTTGACATATGTAATACGGCTCATCATACCACTTTTTGACATATGTAATACGGCTCATCATACCACTTTTTGACATATGTAATACGGCTCATCCTACCACTTTTTGACATATGTAATACGGCTCATCATACCACTATTTGACATATGTTATGAGACTCATCAAACCACTACATGACATATGTAATACGGCTCATCATACCACTACGGTACTTGACATATGTAATACGGCTCATCATACCACTACTTGACATGTTATGCGGCTCGTCATACCGCTATTTGCCATGTGTGTATGTAGAAACAAAACTTGTCCATAAACACATATAAGGGACATGTTGGTAAAGCTTTTTTGAAATAACTACACTCATCAAGTCCCATAACGCATACTTAAGGCCAGTAAAGCGTTTGGCACAGATTCACAATGACCTATTAAATATGTAACACTGGGCACTTTATGCGAAAGAGGGGGCACAATATATGCCATTAGTTGATACTACATGCAAATGATTAGGCACTATTTGCAAACCTCTGAAGACATTATTGTACATTAGATGTCCTCCTCACTGACATGACATCGGGTATGTAGGAAACCAAAGACCTATAATGAAGTAAGATACTTATTTATCAATAAGGAAACCTCTGTTGACATACTCTCAGTCTAAGCAATCTCCAACAAAACAGGGGTTTGGCCCCAAGCACTATTATACAATGATAGGAAAGGATATTAATATTACCGGCTTCACATTATAGGCACACAGCTTAACGTGCACAAATACCAAGTGACAAGTCGGGCACAATAAACTCCACAATATGTATTCTAGGATATTCCAACTGGTGGTCCAGAATTCCTCTCAAATCATCAAGATCCTTTCTTTTTGTTTACAGTACAGGTTTTATCCATGTGACAATTAGTGACTACAATATAAACAATTATGGGTGTACAGCGACCATCACGACCATATATTAAAGGGCGGCATGTGATCATGACTTGAAGCAGAAGGCAATATTCAAATTTAATGACACATTTAAATTCCAAGTCTTATCCAATCAGACATCAGCGGAAACTTGAAAGTCCTTATCTGTATCAGTCGACCTAAACTGGTGGAGACTGATACTGGCTTTAGTTAAGCATGTGTCCCCCCGATAGGGTGAAGATCTGGCCATGTCATCACAGCTCTGCGAGGACATCATTCGATCATTGCACAGAGAAAATCGGCCCCTCACCACACCAACAGGGGTTTTAATACGCCTTTTGATTTTTTCCCTGGGGGTCAAGTCTGCTGAGTCTACTGAGAGATTATGAGTGTCTCCTCTTTGGTTTAACAGTGTAGCACTGGAGGATCTATTCATGTCCTGCCCAGAGACTGATAGTGTCGTGGGCCGGTCCACTAACTCACCAGAGTAACTTTGGTTAGCAGGCGCAACATTACTAGGACTTAGATCGGAAATACTATGAGAAAATGCTCGGTCGTTTCTAACTCGGACAACTGCTGGCTGACCACCATTGGCTGTCTGTAGTTTAGCAACCCCCACCTCTGCCATACCCAGTCTGTGTTCTGCTAATCTATGATTGTCTTTACTCTCTAAAGTCCCATTGGACATGGACAGAGATGTGGGTCTGACCACAGGCACCCCATTCAGGATACACACTTCAGTTTGTCGAGGGTCTCTAGCATCAACTGGCTGGGTAGCCGTTAGATTAACAGCTGGTTTACATCGTTTACTAGGTGGTTTGCTCTCTGCAGGCTGATTTGAGCCAGCTTTGTGGTGTTTACCAAATGCTAAGTGGCTGAGTTTTAATCCAATCTCTCTTGGTTTAAGCTTAGAAAACAGTGACTTGTGTTTGTGTTCATTGTTGTTAGTTTTACTGTGGTTCATGATCAGCTGACTGTTCGGGACTGTGGGCTGAGTACGTACAGGTAAGGGTTCACTATGAACAGGGTTCTGCTGGTATGCAATTGGACGAGTACGATGAGGGCTCAGGTGTTCGTTTTGAACTAATGAGCTTTCAGGTGCGTCTGTGACCGAATCAAAGATGGAATCTGACTGCTGGTTGGACGTTTGGGGCGGTGTTGGTTGAGTGACCATGTCGATTTTGGTTGTTTTAGAGGTCTTTGATGAGACCAGGGTATTGCCCGAGATTGTGAGTTCTTCATCACTGCTCTTGTGTGTGTTTCTCTCCACTATAGGATTCCTACCCTGTTGTTGTTGGGAGGCCAGATTAGATTTGTTCAAGTTAACATTATGTGGCTTAGGTAGTGGTTCCGACTCCGATGAGGACAGTAAGAGAGTGTCTGTTGTAGATGTGGATACACTATGATCATTAAACCACGACTCTCTCTGAACATTGCCCGATGCCGGATTGTCCGAATCTCCATGGTTTCTACCTAACAAAGGGGCACTACTATTCTCCGATGGTTCACTAGGGCTTAACTCCTCCTGGGGCACCACTTGGGGACTTATTGAAAGATGACTGGGAATTACATGTGTTGGGCTCTCTGCTTTCTCTCCAATATTGTCCAGGGCAGTGCTATTCAATGTGGGCGTAACACCTGCACAATCACAAAATAAAAACAAAACATTTTAGTCAACAGAACACATGGTGTACATTATATCAGAATACTGTTGGTCCGCTTGACTGGTGATAAACACCATAGTCAAAGTTATTTCAATAAATCTGTTTGGTGAAAACATTTATATCAGAACTTTAAAAAAAAACAAAAACATGGTGGCCGGGTATTTAATTAAGAAATATTTAAGTTTAAAATTATAAATACCAAACAGCACGTACTAGAATAAATAACTGCATGATCTGTTGGGAAAAATGCATTACTCGCAGTGGCCATTGTTTGTGGTTGAAAATGTAACAATAATGTTTTGAACACGCATTAATTTACGTGTTATATGGCATTAATTTGTGCCTGAGTTGGCTCCTGAGAGTACTGCAACTGCAGAAAGTCTTTTACTACTTGTCCCCTGAAGAGCATGAGAATTCATCGAGTACTGAATTCACTCATGACAACCTTCATCAGGAGAGGTGCCTATTTCAATAATTTGCTTCCATCAGCGTGCTGATGTAGCTGTATTCTAATGGTCTAATGGTCTGGGCAGGTCCTTTAACATGGTGCATACCTTTATGTCTGATGTCGTTAGCCCAGAGTTGTGCCATTTCCACGAGTCTCTCCTCCACACAAAGGGCTGTTAACCTGGCCTCTGCATCACTATCCCAGCAATCGTCTATCGTCTCTTTCAGGGCCCGGATAGCCTGAGAATCAAATAAGTCAATGAAATTAACCTATGTGGAGAATTCATGCTTTAACCAAAACTCTTGCATGGTGTAGACCCAAAAAAATTTAGAACAGTGGATTAAACACCAAAAAAGTCCACATACCTTTTGAAAATGCCACTTGCATGTGGTTCATTTTAATTGTTATTAGCTTCACCTGGCAGTATGTGTTGAGTGTTGTCATACATTCTATGCTCATAACTGGAGGAACACAGCAAATCAATTCACATTTTATCATTGTTTCACTGTGATAATTTACTGTTAAATTACCACCATGAAAAGAAAAACAACCCAATCATTGTCATATTAAAGTGCTCTTCTTATATGACATGCCGACTGAATCGGTTTGTTTGATTGGGGTTTAATGCCGTACTTTAGGTTATTTCATTCACATGGCCGCGCGACAACCTAATGATGTCACAGGACACAATACAAAGACAAGATGGAACAAATACAGGACGATCACAGGACACAATACAAAGACAAGATGGAACAAATACAGGACATTCACAGGACACAATACAAAGACAAGATGGAACAAATACAGGACGTTCACAGGACACAATACACAAACACATTGACTTCCTGATCCCCTTTAGCTCTGAGAGCCTCAGGAAGCTCCTATACCCACAAAGAAGTCTTTTGCTGTGTTTGAAAACATGTGTTACTTGATTGCTGAGTAAAAACAGTTAGACTATACTAGAATATCCACAAGGTAATGCTTCAATCAGACTACTAAATAACCCACCTGATTTGAGTCTTTCCAAACATCAGGGAATTTGGGCCTAACTTTATTCTGATACACTAACATATGCATATCTTCTACAGTTGGATAAGGTCCTACTTCAGCCTGGAATGGCACCATATGTTCAGGAACAGGGGTTCCTAAATGCAACAAAGCAATGGTTTATATATATTTTTTTACATAGAGATTTAATTAAACAAATTTTTTTTTACCAAAATAAATATTAAATATTTATCTATTTTACAGATATTGATCATTTTGTCGAAAATTCAATTTTAATCTGAGGGTTTATTTAGATACAAAGGGTTCTCATGACATCAAAGGTCTGCCAAACAATAATGATATACAATTTTGGAATATCAACAAATACATTTTCGACATAGCCGCACGGGGTTCTCAAGACAATAACAAAATGTGTATTAAATTAATTACATGTAACTACGCACTGAAAAATCAAGAAGGACAAACCTTGATAAAGGTCAGTGCACCTACAAGCCACTTCCCAGAGAACCAGCCCGAGTGCATAGATATCCACCTGCTTGAGGGAGGCTTCACACTCCCTCAGGTTCACCGCTCCCTCTAGGACCTCTGGGGCCATGTAGGATATCGTGCCCACCTGAAACAGTCATCAACAGGTCTCTTATGCTGCAGAGCAACTGAACAACACTAAATAGCACCACTTAACCCAGATAATCGTCTAAGGAGAGAGGGCAGGAAATATACTCCTCCTTTTGCCAGAATTAACTAACAGGGCAACTTACAATGGATGGCTAAACATCATTCCAAGGAAACCATATATTTCCTCTGAGTGACTGTCTTGCAACACTGCAACACTGACAGTAAGAGCTAATAGCACCATCCTGTATTTCACAGAGAAAATGCATGACAAAGGCCAGTAGGCAAACTTTTTTTTTTTACCATCAAGCCTGCTGATTTTGTTCACGTATGTAAATTGAATGCAAATGATTTGTGTAAGATCTATTACTGCATGGTGATACAAAAGCTCCTTGCCACCTAAATATTTACAGATCCCCAAATCATAAATCTAATTTAACTCTGTGATTGAGAATGGTCTGACAGAGACAAGGATCATTGGGAGTTCAACCGAACGGCATTACCTGCACAGTCATTGTTTCTAACACCACAGCAAACACTATGGCCGGCTTATTTCTCAAAGTCACCTGTTGTACTGTTTTTTTAGAACTAAAGGCAACTACATACTGTAACGCGTAAAACTGCAGGTACATACTTGTAATTATTAAAATAATTATGAAAATGAATATCGGAGTTACCTCCCTTCACACAATAAAGCATGCCAAACATTTACACGTTTTAATGCAATAAAATTTATCTTAATTAATTTGAAAGAAATCATATTTGATCTGAGTGGCAACAGAAAGAATCTGACAACAGAGATAGGACAATCAAAAGACTTTTTAAAGTAATTTTCTGAGATTATCGCTCCATTTCTATCTACATGAATGAAGATCAAGCCCTGAATCTCCCAACAATTAAGAAATATTCTCACATCTGCCAGAGAGAACTGTCCTGCATTCTCGCGTTGACCGTTACGGTATATTTTAGAGCCCATCGTGGTCATTGAGAAGCCAAAGTCAGCAATGACACAGCTCAGATCAGAACGAACAAGGATGTTGTTGGTGTTGATATCCCGATGCACAATCACTGGTTTTACATAATCTGGAAATTAAATTTAAAAAGTTATTACTAAAATAGAAATCAATCAAACTGATAAAAAAAATACTAAACTGCTTTTGAATAAACACACAAATAATTTCAAGAGAGAGAAAACGAAAAAAGGGAGTCCTAGTAAAATGTTGCTGTCTGCAGGCTGTTAATAAAACTGCTATTACATTTTTAGCTAGGTTCTTCATTTTCCACTGCCTGCTACTTAAATATTGCTGCTGTAAGACAAATGTAAAATGTATGATGGACTATTTATGCCACTATGTACTATACCTACATTTTACTCACAGCACCAACATTTAAGTAGCTTTCAGCGAGAAATGAGGAAATCTACAAAAATGCAACAGCAGTCTTGTAAACAGTTTGGTAGGCAATGACATTATTTTTTTTTTTTAATATCAATTTACAAAAAGTTTTTGTTTCGGGTAAGATGACAAAGCTGTGATTGTTAATTTTACAATTTGGATTCCTTCTTTTAGAAAGAATAAATAAGCGACATGTCTGCCATGATGTAAACAGCAGTAGTTTTAAGCCATAAAACATTCCAAATTGAAGGTCATCAGAAGATATTACCTTATACTTTCATAAAATGAGTGTTAAACATGTACAAAGGCTTTGTTGGTTGATTCGGGTTCTGCATTGACTTTCATGTAAGAGTATTTCATAACACATCAGTCCAATGGATGACTGAAACCCCACTCAAATGTATTGTCAAAAAACAATAGGAAGACAGGGCATCAACAACGCCCCAGAACTAAGGTATGTTCGCTCTAAGAGCACGAGGCCAGGGCAACACGAAGCTCATACCAAAATGGTTAAAGAAACTTTATAATTATACACAATCTTACAGGACCATTATATTTGCCTACCTCCTTGTTTGAACTCCATATGGAGGTGTGCCAATCCTCTAGAAAATGAACGAGACATTCGGCACAATATGCTCCACTTGATGGTGTTGTTTTTCAGGTAACTCTTTAAGGAGCCCAGTGGCAGATAGGACAGGATCACCATGTACTGTAAACTACCATCGTCAGCAATATGTTCCTCTGCTCCGTAAAACTTCAGTAAATTGTCATGCTCCATGAAAGGTAGGCAGTAAATATTACGTTCATTATAGAAATACTGTCTGTGCTGTGGAGCAAATTTCTTAACGACCACGTCTTCATCGTTTACGGTCCCTAATAAAACTTCACTGTACCTCCCCTTTTTGATTGTGTCGGACAGTTTTAAGGTGGTTATATCCAGGTTGGTGGTGGGGCGGGCTTCCACCAAGTGAAGGTGTGGCCTATTTAAGGAACGATGTGTCAATCGTAAACGAAAGGCTAAAAATGCAATGACTATTATCAACACCAGAATACATAGAGGAACCAAGGCAATGATGATTGTCTCTCTTTTATAGTTGGAATCATTCACATAGTGGGTGCCTGAAATAAACAAAAAATTACTGTGAAAAACAAATATACATGTAACATGTATATCACAAGCTTATCTCTGTCAATAATTAAATTATAGGAAGACATTCACTGATCAAACCTTGGTCAGACTTGGTGACCATCTTAATAGATAAGTGAGTGTATAATAATTTCCCTACCCTTGTATCTTTCAGTTTTCAAAAAAAAAACACAACAATTACTTAACAAAAAAATTAAAAATAAAACTAGGAAACTTGACCTGTATGCCTCGTAAGAAAGGTGTATTCAAACTTTCAGTTGAATCCACTGAAGTGCTATGATAAAAAAAAAATATATTCCTACAAGATAAATTAGTTAGTATGGTCATAACAAAACTGCTTCAAACTCAAGACTCGAAGCTGTACACAAAATTTGAACCCAATCCACTGAAGCCTCACCAAAAACAAGATCAGACCTATTGTCAGACAGACAATAGGGCAAATAAACACGTTATTTTTGACAAAACACTAAACTGACAATTCATCCATCACAAGGGCTTCCTTGAACTCTGAGAGTCTCAATTCCTTGTTGTCAATTGATTCCACACCTCTGTGAGATTAGAATGCCACATAACTTCTCAAGTTTGTAAGACCTCTAGGCTCTAATACTAACATATATTTATTGCTTTCATTCCTTCATCACTCAATTTATTGACGTCTCATACTCATGTCTAAATCAATTTGTATCATTAGAGAAAAACTCAAGGTTGTTGATCACAGAAACGCTCACTACGGTGTCTCTCCCCAAATACATGTAGCCTATAGTTGGTCATAAGAAATATATAGTACAGTTTGTGCATTTTATACATGCCATCAATGCTGCACTTCAAGGCTTGAGAAGATAACTATACACCTGCTCACTATTGGCCATGTTCAGCCTCAGGCACTATCAATTTGTTTTAACAAATAGCTTTGAGTTTACCATATGTTTACAGCCACTCATCTATAGGTTTAAAATATATATGAGAGTTACATGTACAGGTCACAGATGTACATGTGCAGTTGCTGTCTCATACCTCTAAAGCCTTTCTATAGATACCTGTATATATATAACAGGTATGTTCAGTGTTAATCTGTCAGATGATGACAGTACAGATTATGGGGACATGGTCCTGCTTTATGACCAAACCCTCTAGAAACTGTTTGACCATGGAAGTGAGAGGACAAAGGTTTTAATCAAATTAAGTTAACTGTATTTTGGCTACAGTTCTCATTCTATATATATATATATATCTCTCATTCTATATACATATTCCCCTGCTGGTTACTACATGCATGATTTACAGCTAGGCACAAACAAACAAATGTTTGTAATGTATAGGCAGAGACCAGCACTTTAACATCACTTCACAACAGCCTACAGCTATATTAAATGATACTCTCACTGGTTACTACCCGCAACGTCTACACCTAGGCATAAACCAATTTATTCAATTTAATTGATACCAGTACTCTGTTAGCATCATTTATTTCCTCAGTCTACAGCTATAGACGTTAGATATAGGTCAATAGGCTGTCGTTTCTGTCTCGGCTATGTCTGGTCAATTCCAGATTAATCAATCAATGACCAGTCAAGCTACATATACGTGCATGTACATACATATCAGCCAATCAAAGTACAGGACTAATCCAATACACTATTTGAGTTTCCAATTATGAGGAGTTGTTTCCTTTGCATAATAATGTTGCCATTTTACAAGAAGCTCTTGGTCCATGATGTTTGTTTGTTTGTTTGATTGGGGTTTAACGTCGTACCTTGGTCCATTATGTTTGTGTGTTTGTTTGTTTGATTGGGGTTTAACGTCATACCTTGGTCCATGAAGTTGTTTTACATACACAGTATGAATAATAAAGCTATTAAAAAAACAATGGCTTATAAGTTATGAATTTAGTTTTTGCAACTGCTTGGGATGTTACTTTTCACAAAAGTAACAATTTAAACCTTATCTCTTATTCTAACAAACACCGTAATTGCAATAGGTTAAGATACGGCTACTTTTATTGTCATAAAGGGAGGTCACTCTGTAACATAATAAAATTCCAATGTTCTCATACTTTTTCAACTATAGTATATTAAAGATTCAGTATAAGTTAACTGGCACAAGAGCTCTGGTGTTTTGTAGAATAAATATAGTTGAGAACCAATGATGAAGGTACATGTGCTCTTTCTCCCTTCACAGGTGTGGCCAACCATCTACATTATTTCCCAGAAAACAATCAAGCCATACGTATATAGGCCAGTTACATTACCATCAATCCATTCAGTCAAATACAGTACCCATCACATTTTCTTTAAAATAAAGATAGAAACTTGTATTCTTGGAAAACTATTCAGTATTGGTCATTTTGGTTTTCTTTCAAGAAACTTGCTATGATTCATTATTTTCCTACACTGTACAATGTTATGTTTTTTTTCATGGAACTTGTTTGGCCTTTATTGCATCCCTTTTATTGAGTTATAAATCAATGAAGCAGAACAGAAATTGTCTTTTGTGACATTTTCATTTGTCACTGTTTTTTTGGATTATCTGTCAGATATTGGCAACTGGGCAATTTTCTCCAGTCTTTATTGCACATAAATCAATCCGAAGAATCAATACTGTCCTTGATAAGAACATTGGCAATTTGTTGTTTGCAATTTATGTAGATTCTCACACTTTGCTAGAGTTTTTTCAATTCTTGTTTTTACTTTCGTATTATCGTATGGTAAATCCCAGAGAGAGACAACAATTAAGGCATTTCTTGGACAGCCGGAAATATTTGTCAGCCTGGTGTCTTAGTTCTACAGTCCCCAATGAATGATTCACTAAACTGTAATAAAACAAGGCCCATTAAATGGTGGATAATGACAGGTCCAGCACAAATTGAAGTCCCTGTAGAGTCCAGCTAAAATTCTATCTGCTGGCCAGCATGTCTACAGACAGGATGGGGCTTAGTTTGAAATGACTGTGTGGAGAGCAGGGATTGTGTGGTCTGAGTGGGCAGCCAGACAGTCAGAACAGCAGGTCTCCAGTCTCTATTGATTGGCTGGTTGTCCTCAATGACTCGCTGCACGCTGTAAATACCCTGATCATTTCATTGTAAAATAGTTCAGATAAATTGTCAGACTGTATTGACTGTGTAATGTTCAATGACTTCCTACATGGTAGTGCTGGTGTTGTAAGAGGTGAGAGAAAAAAGATGAAACCAGTAGTAATGTATGATATAACTGTGTTATAAAGTCAATTTGAATTATTATTGTATCTAAATTTCATATCAGCCTGCTTCCAAGCGTATTAGCCAAGAAACTGGTCAGATATAGTCCCATCAGCCCAATCATGTTCTCCGGAGAGTTTTTATGGTGGACGAGGCTAAGACAACTCTCTTATAATGTGCCAGGAAGATGAGTCTCCACCAATATCTGGGCGACTCTTTTATGCTATTTTACCTCCATGTAACAAATAAAACATTCATAATATACTCTTTGTTACAAATAATATCACAGTCTTTCATCAGTTGGGCCTAAACTTCACCTTATGAAAAAAGTCCTGCTGTTTCAGACTTATGCTTTAGGGCGTTGTATTGGAAGTTCATACAGGTATTTGTTTGGTGTTTTGAGGCCTTGGCTAGGGTTAGTTTGTTTGATTGGTGTTTACAGTCATACTAAAGGGTATTTCACTGATATGACAAGGATTGTCAACTTTGCACTGTACCTCGGTGGAAAACCGAGAGAAAACCTTGTAAAAACTACCCCCTCGATTGCTGGTGCTACATCTTGTGATGCGCTCATATACTTGATGGTCGTCAGACAACCTTGAGCCCATGAGTGATAAATCGATTGACTGATTGATTGATTAATTGGTGTTTGACGCCATATTGAAGGGTATTTCACTTGTATTACCATGGTGCGATAAATTGAAGTAGGATAACTAGACCAACACACTAAACCACGGCCTGATACAACCTTCAATTTCTCCGTGCATCAGTTAACCAGGGGTTTCATTGACCATCAGCTTGTATCAAATATCACGTATCATGACATCATACTGAATGACACATGACATGATGACATCAACACGGATATAGACTGCCCGTATGGGCATCACTGAGGTCTGCTTTTCAACTCTGGGTGATCAATCACATAGGGATCCACTGGATCATAAACATTCTTTTTAGTAACAAGCATGATCAGTTTTTAATTAAGACGTATCAGTAATTTAAAGCGTTGCAAACAATCCAAACAGTCTGGTGAGCCATAAAGCATAAAAAAAAATCAATGTTAATTCTCTTCACAGACTGTTTTTAACACACATTTGATCAGTATTACTTTCTGATCTCATTAACGATAAAACGGTGATAACCTGCTACAGGGGTTGATATGCTTCTCCACAGTGACATATACCACACCTGTCTCATTAATGATAAACCGGTGAAAACCTGGTACAGGGGTTGATATGCTTCTCCACAGTGACAATACATATACCACACCTGTCTTATTCTTACAATGAAATACCAATAACAACTATACCATCTATTACCACTATCCTATAAATAACTTTCCTCCTAATGTTTGTTTGATTGGGGTTTAATGCTGTACTTGAGGTTATTTTACCGACATAACACCATGCCGCCCAATGGGTGAAAAAAAAACCCCACCTACCACACCACTGGCAACAAACAAAGACAGGATAATCAAAGGATACAATACAACAACAACACAAACAGATTGTCTTCATGTTGTCCTTTAGCTCAAAGAGCACCAGGGCAACAGGAAACTCTGAAACTCCTAATAAAATATTAATACAGACCCAAGAAGTTTTTATCTTATACCATCTACTGGACTCATTCTCCAAACAAAATACCAATACCACCTATATCTTTAACTCCACTTCAACCTCAGGAGGAAAATCCAATACTGATCATACCACTTCCTACCTTTTACCCTCTTTGATCTTAGAACGAAATATCAATACCATTCATATTACCTGGGATTACAATATACAGGGATATGTAACAGCAAGCTTTAACCTTGAATTGCTGCTGAAATCATGAACTCTCTTGTGGAGCATGAGAACTGGCGAGATTCTTTACCGGTTTGCAAGCGAACAAGACACTGTGTTCAGCAAAAATTACATGATTTCACTCTTTAATATTTCCATTTCATAGCTGCTATCAGAAATAAAAAGACTTAGGTATATATAATCAACTATTTTTCATTCTGCAGGAAGTATTATCATAATTCATAGAAAGTGACTCTGGTGAAAAAACAATCTAAAGTTGGACAAGAAAAACCTTTTTTTCGCTGATAAAAAAATGGCGGCCGATTGAAGGAGGAGAAGGCCATCAGGAGACTCTTTTGGTGTCTCAAACCACTAAGGCAGTTTTTCATTCACCCTCTTGTCAACCATGTAAGTCCGTCAAAGAGATGTTAATGCTTGACAAGTT
>JAVFBX010100333.1:0-16231 GCA_034783855.1 Mopalia kennerleyi | reverse complement strand
TGCTATTGTCAATTATTGTTGGAATACACCACCATCAGATAAGTGAAATACCTTAAGCACGGCATAAAACACCAATCTATCTATCAATCAATCATATTAAAAACACACGGTCACCTCATATTATAGTTTCGGGCAACAAATTCCGATATTCACGTAAATTTTATAGCATTATTATTAAACAGTGCGACTAATATGTGACTGTACATGATTTACAAGTTTCAAACTATCAAAGACGGACTGTGTTCATCTTCAGGAATGGCAACTATAGGGCTGCACTGTGGACAATGATATATTGAATAAATGTTGATAGACACACGTGTTTGCCTGCACCGGGATTTGAACCCGGGACTTTTAGACTACAGGCCCGACACTCTACCGACTGGACTATGATATATATACAGATTTGACAAAATCTTGTAAATCTTGTAGTCACGTTAAATGGCTAAAAAAATAGAACAATTCGGTTGAATTTACTCAACTGCAAAATGACACTTGAACCGTAATGTCGCTGAAATATAACAAGATACAACATGTAGAATTTACCATTGTTCGATCCAGCCGGTTAATTCGCCTCGGTTTTTAGCTTTTTCAGTTCTATTAATGTTGAGAAACGATTGTGTTTCAAACGAAACAGATAACAGTTGTCATCGTCAATTAAAATAATAACACTGCATTCTCGGCACGTATTTTCAGGTTCTTTTTTCGTATAACATTGTTAGGGCAAATGTTTTAATTTCGCATTTAACAAAACTCTCACGAACTCTGACCTTTTTCGCACATATCTGCTCTGGTTCTCGCACCCTCAGCGATCCGAAATATTGAGATCTGAATTAGTGTGTCGTTGTACAAAGATTTGCACTCGACTATGTTTTGTGTGTGCACGTTGGCAAAAATAACTTCAGCGATTTAAAACTAGTTTCCAGTAAAAACTATTTTTTAAACTTGAGTATATGTCTAATATTATCGTAATAAGTACGCGTTGAACTTCAATTGGCTAATATGTCTGATAAAACCTAATATAATCGTTTTGACACTATGGGAAATTACAACAACAAACGGTGCCTTCGGCAAAATATATCACCCCGTGAAATCCCACATACACAGCTAAGAAACACTAGAGCTGATCTTCACAAATCTGTATATCGCCGACCATTTAATGAACACAGATTGAATACGTACAGATTCTTCCCAAGATTCCTTAACATATTTCATGTTAAGCTTACATCCTCGCTACCCAAAAGGGCGACATTGAAAAAGATATATCGTTTTGGTGTTAAATGATCGAGTTATATATTAGGAAAATTCCCACATTTGTTCCTATTAAACTATATAGTGTAAACAAGTACCCGGAATGAGAATGACATTAAAGATACTAGCCTACTTTTGATGGAGTTACTTTGCTGCTTTGTGGTGATCACATAACCAATGGCTCCACGAAATTTGCCATTTGTTGATCGCAGTTTTAAGCCGAAGGAATCACGACATGCCAGCCAAATCTGAGACGGATTTCGCAATCGCAGTGAGAAGTTTATAGCTTTAACCAGATATACAACCAGATATACAACCAGAAAAATAGTGAAAGTTGGGCGAATTTATTGTACGAAATTAAGTCTTTCAAATAACTTTAATTGATACTAAGATTAACCGCCAATAAAGCATGTGCTATATTTTCATTAGCTTGGAACGCTCACATGTTTTCGGGTAAAAAATAAATCGTCGCGGAATTTTCACATGAAAATATTAGTTTTTTGTAAATTTCTGTGGTTGTTTTTGTGCAGGAGCCTATCTGTAGTTGTTTCAGTGAATATAAAAAGATTTGTTATACGGATACTATTTTTATATAAAGTGCCTTTTAGAAACAGAAACTCAACCATCCGTTGTATATACATGTACCTTGTTTCAGCTCTATTCAGGATCTTCCGTGTCAAATTGTGGTTTTGTGGTCATATATATATATATACAAAAAGAACACAAAACTGAACAATATAATCTCTGACAATTAACATGTAACCAACAGCAACCAGCTCTTTTGTAAGTGTTTTCGTAGCTGGGTTATATTGAGTATAATTTTGTTTTTAGACTTAAAAATATACTTGGGGCTTAAATGGATGTATTGTTAATTTCGCGAACGACACAAAAATTGAATCTAAAAAAACTTCACCCAGGTTACACTGAATGTATATTTTAAGCCTTTGGGGTAGATTATCATACAACGAGGCATGCACTCAAGACTTTGGGGGACGCTTTCACTTTTGAGGTACATTAGCCCTTGTGCTATTGTCATATTGCATTATATATTCAGAATAATACCCCAAAGGTGAAGTACAGGGATGTTCCCACTTTGAGCTCATTGAATTCCATTTTCACGATTTACGCACTCCACCACCTTTGTTGTGGGATTTTTATAATCAGTCATCAAGAGCATGCTATTTTGAAAAGGGCCTAGGTCTACAACAACAACATAATGAAAATGTGTTTGCCGAAGGTTGATAATCAGTAACATCGATTTATAGTTCGTCCCTGGTGGTAAGAAATTTGAAAAACTTCGTCCCAAGGCAACACTTGTCTCTCCTTTTGTCAAATTAAAATTTATGAGGCTTGGAGCTAGACGCCAAGTTGGATTAGGTTACCTGGTGCAAAGAATTCACCAAGAGAACTAGGCTAATATAAACAGTTACGTAAATTTGGCATTAATGCTGGCTTTGTACGACTTCAAAGCTGATGACACCTCATGTGATTTAAACCAACGCCACCGGCTTAGTCGTACATATAGGAAGGCCAATTTATGTAGTAATATTCGATTCATGCTGTAAATTGATCTGTTGTCTTCCAATAAACCCGACGTATGATGATCTACAACAGAAGAGTAGTGCAGTTATTTTTAAAGGTTCCAAAAATAATGTGTAAAAATGTTATTGTTTATAATGACCTTTACCCACTAATACATGTCAAGTAGCGACACAGAGGGCTACAACAATGGCTGCAGTCGATTCAGTCACAGGATTACAAGGGGCAATGCGTAGAAAACTTTGCAGGGTCAAAGTTTCAGTATACGTTTATTTATCAGATGTTAACTGAAAAGGAGGCATCATTTGGTACAACCAAGAAAACCCACAACCTGCCGCTGGTTGCTGCACACCAATACACATATTGTCAATGCGAATCGAACCCGCGACCCCAGATGTGTAGGGGTATATGGACTAGAGACATTCACTCTGTGGTCTAGCAAACGACGGCTCACCTAAAACTTGCTGCATTGTATATGTAGAATCTCAGACCAGCTTTTCGTCTTATAAGGAATTAGGATCTGGACGGGAATGCCGAGGGAGTTGACTCACAATGGTTCATTCGTTATCATTTAACGGGAAGTTATCTATTCCTTGGGATGAAACAACTTTGATTAAACCCATGTCAAGCAAACTTTCTCTAAAAAGATCAGACGTAAGTCTACAACATATAAAGATTATAGTTTCTCTATATTTTAAAAATGGTTAGAATAAATATATACAATAATATTGAGAAGAAAGATATACATCTAATAGAATTTGACAAGATAGCAAATACATTGAATGTCTGGTCATTATTAAGACTGGTACTGAATTGTGGTTTTAAATAGACAAAAATGAAGCTACTTTAATAATTCACAAACAACCCATCTCCACAGAGCGTTAGTGAAAAGAATTGACATTTTGTATCAAGGAAAATCGTCACATTTGATACGTCACTGAGCAAACTATATTAGCAAAAGGTGGTGTTCTAGCATCACACGAACAACAGTCGAATGGTGTTAATGAGTGTTACGACACTAAAAACACGTGCTCACGGAAACCCAAGACCAAAAATATTTGCTAACATACGAATAACTGTTTATTGGGCATTCTAAATAATTTTGTGAAAAAAAATTCATAGACAACGACGGCACCATGCAGCATTTCTGTTTAGTTTATTCAGCGTATAGTGCAAGGGAAAAATTCCAGAGATCGGTTCCGCGGGGCTTCCGAGGCATGCTGGGATTCAATTTCACAACCACCGGGGAATTCAGGGACGTTAATGAGCCAATAAAATCAGAAAATTGTTGGACCGTTATCGCACCCATTATACCGCAGGTGTCGTTCCGATTTAAACAAAAGAGCCTGTGCGTATTGGTCGTTGAAATACGATGACACAAGTGAAGGGTTCTCCCCTCGCTTCCGTAAAATGATAGTTTGCTGACCACCTAAGCTTCAACCGGAGGCAAGACTTTGGGAAAGTTCGAAATACTGCTTAATTTGACGACTGCTTGCAGAGCACTGAAATTGCTAACACTGTTTTTCGAACGTAAAGCCTAGTCTGACAATATTATATCGTGTTCGTTTTGTTACTAGTTGCTGGTAATTTTGCTCACTTGCTGTGGCTCGAGATATGACCATTTTACTGCTACAGGAGAATCAACTTATATGTATATAAAATTATCGCGAATACCGAAACTCTATGCATTGTGTAAGATTTCACGGACAGGTAACGAGATTTAGATATTTGCCGGCCTTTGGCATTTTTGTTATAAATGTATTAAATACGGATTGAAATACCTGTTGAATTAATGGTCTGTCTAAGTCATCTTCAACTAAATTAATTATATTATGAGCTAGCTACACAGTCTTAGGGCTGAGAAAGAAATAGAGCGTCGAATTACAAATGTTACGTGTGAAAGACATGCCCGTGGCTCAGTCAGACGCTCGGTTATGTCTGGAGCTATTTCGCATTCTGATAACAGTAAAATGGAAAAGGTCAACTTGTAAAGATGGAGTTTGAAATGCAGCCCCGTGGCTCAGTCAGAGGCTCAGTATTGTTATTAATCGGATAAATCAGCACTAGCATAAAATTAACATTTTCGTAGTATCGGTGTATAGTTTGTCCGCATATATGTAACCTTTCTTATTTTCTTTAATTGGAATCGAACTAGCATTGAATAAACTTAACAACAAATATGTTATGTATTTTTCGGTGATGAACTATCACAACTGTTTATATAGTTTTTTAATGGTGGTCTGTAATTCAATATTCAAGGCGGCTTGGAATCACTGTTTTCTGTTGGCAGCCAATATTGCGAATGTCAAGATACCCAAGATTGCCGATATATATCCTAGGATACTATGCCACAAAATTATCAGACCAAATAAACAGCTTGGTATGCGTGGATAAGGTATACAATTAATTCACAAAATGGTCAGACTAAATAAACAGCTTGGTATGCGTGGATAAGGTATACAATTAATTCCACAAAATAGTCAGACCAAATAAACAGCTTGGTATGCGTGGATAAGGTATACAATTAATTCCACAAAATGGTATGCAGAAACGCCATACGGTCGTTATTTCACAAAGAAGCACTTGAAAATAAGTTTTATAAGTAAAGTTCCCTTGGGTACGTTGGTTAACCTCAATGAGACAAACAGGCACAATATTTCCTTTGTCAATATTTGCAGGTGGGCCCTTATTTGCAAATATTTTAGTTTTCTGGCAGGGCTGTTGGTAGTATGGTCTAATCAACTGCAAAATGCTGTACATACACTTTTACAAATAGCAAAATGTAGCGAGTTGTACTGCACATTTGGGCAACCGTATTTGTCATTTGTAAAATGGCTAATTTCGCTCTTGTTCGCGGGTCGAGATCTTTTTAAGTGCCATATAAACTTGATTCATAGCACTGAACCATTTTTAGGCTAAACGATCTCCTTCCCCTATTTAGAGTTTCGGGAGAGCTGGAACGAGAAGAGAGTTTATTGCTGAAGCTTTAGTTGTTACCATTTTCCGGGAAATCATTTAATCTGTGCATGAAATTAAGTGATTATTTAAAGGGTCGTGTCAAGCAAATTGGCGCTAATCGAATCAGCTGTCAGTTTACAGCGCATAAAAGTCAAGATTCCGTTTTCTCTAATAATGGATCGTTCAATTCCATGAGGCCAACGATCGACGCTAAAAAAAATGACGTCAGTGTGTTCTGTGGCATGACGTGGATACATAAGTTTATTGCGAGATTCTTTCCAATGAACGCAGAATAATAAACAATTAAACATGATTTAAATGAATTACTCGTACTGCTCTTTCGTACACGTGCATAATTGATCAATCCTGTTTATTGTACGTAGTCCTATGGCACAGACAAAGCGCCAAACGGTTTTGATAGCCCTTACCACGTTCCAACAACAAAATATTAGGTTTGTTTGAGTGGGGGTTAATCAAGGGTATTTCACTAAAATGACGACGAATTGTCGACTGACTTAAACAAGGTGAGATCGGGAGGAAATGTCAACGAATGCAGGAGCCAAATCGCGTGACTCACTAATATACCTGCGGTCCACAGACGGACTCGAACATATATCCAGTGAACAGTAGCCTATATCAGAGTGAGATCAACGACCCGACACGCTAACCACTGAACCGCCGATGGGCCTCCATCTACAGCTTATTGTCTTAAATATGTATGCCTCATATAGGGCTGTGGACCTATAGGTGTACCTATATTATTATGTTCTTAACTTGTTCTAAATGAGAGAACAAATCTCTGAGATTTTATTCCCACCAAACCATACCATTTGACTCCCTTTTCCTTTATTAATGTTATAGTTTCTGTTTGGTGAACAGATCCAAATGTTCCAGACCATGTCTAGTGGGTGTGCACAGGCTTTATCAGTTCAACTCTTTGTTTCCCAGTAATTAGACTAGCCTCATTAGCCCAGTCGGCAGATCGTTCATCCTGTCAGGCAAACTTCACTCTATTGGTGCCATGCGCTGCTCTTTATTGATCAAATAAGTTTAACGATTAAACCGGCTGTGTGTATTTACACAATCAACAATCATAAAAAAATAGTTTTTTGATTTGACTTTTAAATGGAATAACAATAAGTTTTGTGGACAACTTTTCGCTTAGTCATATAATTAAAATATCAGTAAAGCATTACGAGAAAATGTCAAAATCACTACAGTTGTTGAAGCCAATTTTGGATCACTAAGGATCGTCGCCAAGGGGATCCAAATGTTACCGGGCTCTTGTGGGCGACCAAATAACACATTTGAAACGCCAATGAGCAAACAGTTCCGTATTTCCCTGTCATTGTTCTCGAGTTTGGATCACCCTCTTATAACACTAGAATGCACTGTGATAAGTGAACAAGGGCCAGTATATTGCTTGTCCTTGAAAACAACCACGCTGCTGTAAAGAAGGAACATTTATATAATTGTCAGGACACATACATGTGGATATACACTGATTTGGGACACTTCAGACTGATCTTTGTGATCATTGTTTATTACCAGAGGAGATAGTGGAGAACCTCTTGTTTCAGTGTGAAGCGTTTACAGATGACAAGAACGCTTTTCACAGAAATCGTATTATTTGCTTCTAACCCCACGCTAGAAGGCGTGATTAATGCACAAGCTAATATCAAACAAATTGTACAAACTACAGGACTGTATGTTTTAAAATGTAATAGATTTTAATATATACATAGAATTTTATAACCTATGTTTATGTTATTTAGTCTCACAATGTATGTGACGAAATATGATCATATATTGTTTGGCGCGAATCATCCAATGGGAGGAACAACTCCAACCAATCCACTAGAATGGTAGCGTGGAAACTGGTGAGACGCCGCCGGTTACTGACAGGCTGCTGAAATCTCGATTGAACGATGAAGTAACCCGGAAAAGCAATATGTGTTAAACCGTCTTTCAGTAAACAAACCTTAACAACATCGGACATACTGGCTTTCTTGAAAAGCTATTATTGTTCAAAAACGCTAGGTGGGTTGTGCGAAATCCACACGACTCACTTCCCGTGAAGACAATCCAGCCAGGAAGCCGTTCCTAAACTGTCAACTCAATAGATTATCATTAATTCGGTGTCACTTAGGTCTGCTGATATGCCTGTGTGATATCTTCGTCTGACGGGTTTATTCCGATTGGTGTCATTGTCAGCCATTTCCGAAGCGCTCAATATGCGACCATATCTATATCTATATACAGGCTATTGGGGAAACAGATTATGACTGAATGTATTGCTGTTTAACTGGCATAAAGGTTACATTAAGTTTACCAATTTACAGTTATTGAACAAATTTAAAGTGATTATAAATTATGTATCTATATAGCTTCTGCTGATTTGGATAACAGTGATTAATATTTATATATATATCAATATAATTTCAGAAATTATATATATAAATATATATGTAACCTCTAACCGTTAGTTCCGAACACAGAGAACTCTGTTTTGCCACCACCAGTATCATTCCTGATCATTTCAGGAAGGGACATCCAATTACTTTCTTAGGGCTCTTGATTCTTGCCGGCCTGGGGCCCTGAAATTCGTTTAGCAAAAAAGAAATTATCTGTGTTTGGAAAAACTGTACTTGTATATTATACTAGACGTATCAGAGGAATAATATCTCTAAAAGTTGCCACATGAATTTTAATACTTCATTAATTGCACTGTAATTACGTACAGTCCAATAATAAACAGTATAGCTATATGAACTGTCTATGCTAATGTGAATATTACAACAGTCGATTATTAGGAAAAGCATGTGATGGATAAATGTGATCCAAACCATCCGTAACTATACATTACTAATATACCGAATTCGTGAAAATATGTCAAATATGAAGTACGCCCAAAATTAACTATCATGATATCAGCAATAATTATCATTTCAATTATCGGTTAGTGTCCTCACGGAACTCACCATATATACATTACGTTCACCTTAAAGTCTTGCTGGGCCCCTTGGGCTAAAAAAGAACCAATATTTTTTTACTATTGGATTAAAACTTTGGTACTCAAACTTTATGTTTGTGAAAAAATTAATTCGAAATTCGAATTACAAACGGTTAAATTGGAGCCTATAATTTAGTTTTCACATGATCATATATTCAAGTCGCAAAACTTTAATGCCTATTTCTGGCACTTCAATTTTAAGCAGACTCTACATTTTCCAAAACGTATATCAAGAAAACTATCCATGTTAGAACCTTCCAATTGTACCATTGTAAAGAGCACAATGCAATCAAGTAAACTATGACTCATTTTTTATAAGTTCGTCCTAGATTTTTAAAAATGTTTTCTGTAAGTTGTATCTGACGTTTTTTTAAGACTTTCCAAGGTGGGATAGACAAAAAAATCCACTAGGATCGTTCTAATCAAAATTAAATAAAAATGAAGCACCGTTTACTAGTTCAAGGGCTATTTTACATGGTCAACGAACTTATTGAGTCTTATCGTTATTGCATTTCGAGAAATAAACTATGAAAAATGGCGTATATTTGTTTCTATTGACATTTACTCATTTTGAAATAATTTCAAAAATAATCATTGAATTTTAACCACATAAATGTAAGCCTGAGTATTCAAGCTTTCTAAAAATATATACATATATATGGTACAGATTTATATTCTTCTGCATAAGATACTTAATATAACGGGTGTTCTAAAAATCGACCAAGGGGTCCAGCAAGACCGTAAAGCTTAGTGCAAGAAATTTTATTTGATTTCCAATCAAGTAATGAACGAACGTTTCCAATAATATTTAATTATCTAATTTACCGACGATCTATGGATGATTATCTTAACGTTAAACACGTGGAAAATGTGATCTGAAATTGTTTAGCAGCATATTTTCCAAAAAAGAATGGACAACGACAGAGAGGAAATGTGTTCTTTCTTTAAATACCTAACTACGCCAGCATAAACGACTGCAGTTTGAATGTGAAATAATTTGTTAGACATTTTATTAGCGTTTCTTTGGAGAAGGTCTCTCAACTCTATTAATAAATAACGACGTTAGGCTAAGTCCATAAAAATCAATTGTCCACAGTTATAATCTACTTTGCTCAATAATCCCATTTCTGTAAGACTGGAAGTCGGCTATAATTTGTGATTCGCACTTTTGCAATCTAAATAATCGAGTTCGTTAATACGTGTATTGATCTCACTGGTGTTTTGCGCCACTCCCGATGTTGATTGACCTAGATGTGTGCGGTGAATATGTTCAGGAAGGACAGGATAATTAAAGCACCTATATTGTCAAGATTCCTCCTAGCTCACGACATGGTGAACGGAGTAGAAGTGGATTACATTTTATAGCGCTTCGAGCGACCGGGGTCAATATGAACCCTGAAATACAAAATCGCGAAAGTTTCGCGTGCTCAGCTTTCTTGGAAATTGGAAATCGGAAGGCCCGACCCAACTTTCAAACGATGTAAAATAAGCTATAATATATCTAAAACTGAGTATATGACAAAGACGAACTTTGTACCGTTAAACGTAGAATCATTCGTTTGGGATACGTCTTAGTAATCGTAAAATCTTACAAGAAGACTGGTGAACCCACTCAGGGTTTTGGAAACAGAGCAATATGCCCTTATGTTAGAATAGTCGCCTAGTAATAGATAAAGTTTCAGTTGTAAACATAACGACTGTTCGGACTGGATAACATCACGTTCTATTGTTTCTCTGTGCCTGTATATATATGATACTTTATGTGACTTCTCGCAATAGTCCTGGCATCAATACTCATTAAATGCATATTTTCGATGTCACTTGTCCCACTTTTTGTGAAATATGCAAATGAGCAATTTAATTCTTCCCTTTAATAAAATAATATAATATAATTTAATAATGGCATCAGATGGTATTTTCGTTCAGTATAATCTATTTTAGGCGTCGACTATAGGTTTATGACAAGATTCCCGGTGAGCAAAGCTTTCTTGATTTCCCTTTCACAGTCACTGGACAATTCAGGTACGTGAATGCGTGAACTTAATCCTACACCATTTCCAACTCCATTCGATGGCAGCAGTTCCTAAGTGAGTAGCTTACTCTAGAAGGCAACGTCGTAGAAGAGGTTGCCTCCCATCAGTTTCTGAACTGCTATTTTTCAACCCGGAGGTAGTACCGAGAAACACAATTCCTTTGACTTCTGCCACAAAACGAATTACACATCGTATCCGACGGAAAGTGGGTCCAGCGGAGTAGCCATTCAAAGTACGTCATCTCACGACTAATTCCTTGTCAGCTCTGAAATGGGCCACTGTCGGTCATTTCCGTAACGAGTTAGGTTGGACCGTTTCTGTTGCCCGGATAAGTGATAAAATATTACCCCAGCCCCAGGCAGTCAAACTGCTATGAATTTCATCCATATCCCGCTGTATCACCTTGTTTTGACTAGCTTAAAATTAACTGTATAAATTACAATTTTGTTACGTGAAAATATAAATACCAATTTAGAAAACGACATATTCAATGGTTTTGCCCAGCGGATTTCGCGACATCTCTGTCGCTTTGCGGAAGTTTAATTCCTAAACATTGATATTGTAGAGAAAGGAAAAAGCGCCTGCCTCTCCAGGGGGTGGGATCCTTTGAGTCATCAATCGACCGATTGAGGGTTTACGCTACAATACAAACCAATTTCTTTTCAGGCTTGTGAGTCTATCAATCCTCGGCTATTTCCGTATCCTCAACAGAAATCTTCGAAGGTTATGCGACGCTATATCACTGCTCAGTAAGTCGTATATTAACCACCCTAATCGCACAAAAACCAAACTAAATAAAGGGCACATCTCACATAGTTTTTAATCGTAACTCATATTTAAACTAGCGCTATGCCTTTTGTGATCGCCAACCAGTTGTCGATAATAAATAGTGGTCTGTTAGCAAACGAAATATAATTCCAACGACATCATCAGATGGTCAATCGGCCGAAACTCGAATGATTGTCGATGTTGTGATATCAGTGATATTCTCGGCCGTGATGTATGGACGTGCATCATAATCGTACAGACTGTTGGCCGGGAGGTTGTTAACCAGCGTATGGATAATATTGCCCACAGTTAAATAACCCTAGTCAATTGAGCGGACAGAAGTTAGCAGCAGATTCGTTATTCGTGATTGGTTATTAGAGTAACGAAACAGGACAGAAAAACGTGATTCGTTATTCCAATCACGAATCACGAATAAAAAACGAGATTCCTTATTCGAAACACGAATCACGACAAAAAAACGGGATTCGTTATTCGAATCACGAAGTACGACAAAAAACGGGATTCGTTATTTAAATCACGAATCACGGCAATAAATAGGATTCGTTATTCAGCCCAAAAAGGCTGACGGTTCCTTGAAAATATCTCTGCCGGGAAAGACTGTCTTCTCACTCCACGATGTAGAGACAACAACAGACACTAACCTACAAAAAACGGGGTCCGCCGTTGGTCTCACAAAGATTGATGGTACGTCTCAAATATCTTTACGTCTCACTCATATGCCAGATGGCGACAGACGGATAAGAACCCGTGAACTGTGAATCACAACGAAGTAAGATTAGTAGACCGACATCTGTCATATGAGTGAGACGAAAAGATATTTCAGACGCACCATCAATCAGCAGTCCAATGACGAATGCCATTTTCGTGGGTTAGTGGCTGTTGTTCTCTATACCACGAGGGGCTGGAAGACACTCTTTCCCGGGAGAGATATGTTCAAACCACCATCAACCTTTATGAGTTGAATCACGAATCTTGTGTCTTTGTTGTGACTCTTGATTCGAAAAACAAATCCAGTTTATTTGTCGTCATTCGTGATTCGAATAACGAATCCCGTTTATTTTGTCGGGATTCGTGATTCGATTAACGAATCCCGTATTTTGTCATCATTCGTGATTAGAATAACCAACCATTCCGACCGCCGTCAATTGCATATGGCTTTTGACTACGTACATATAGTTTTGATGTAGATTCTGTTTGGACTCAAAACAACACGAAAAGTGTGAAAACGCCATACAACACAGATCTGATTTTGATTTTGATTTGAAAAGAAAACTGCATGTCATGATACGGAAGATCGTTTGACGTCCGAGATTGTGTGCGAAGTACGTTCACTGACTTTCAAACCGTAAAGCCGCCCAACACGAGTTATCTCCCATCCGTGATGGGTCACTGTTCCGTACGGAATTAACGGAGAACATTCTCTTTCTGCACTTAATCCCAAATAACGAAAAATTAAGTGAAATTATTGACAAATAATTTTACAGACGTAAGACGGCATGTCAGCCCAATTGGTAGAACCAACACCCCGACACCACTAAGACACTAAAACTAAGACAATGTAGAATAAAAAGCAGTAATATTCACGTTTTTAGAGTTTCATACCGCGCACTCAGACTTCAGCTAACTGATTGTAAGTCATACAGACAAACCATTTCCTCTAATAACAACTGTACTTACCGTGGAAGAATGTGTACAATACTGTGGCGTGTATTTTATTTGACGGTGAATAGGTTCGTGCGGTAGAGTAGACCATTTTAGTTTATATGCTCCATTGGAAAATAAAACCTGTGAATGAAAAACTTGTTAAGTGAAATTTTAATAAAAGTTTCTGTCGAACTGTTGCTGTAAAATCATTAAAGAATATAAAGGCTTCATCTCAATTGGTTTGAATCAGTTTTGGTGAACACCTTCCTCTATATGCTATCCATCGATGCAGAAGACCTGTTAAAAACATTCTTATCGAACGGTACAAAAATATATGTGTCAAAGAAACAAACATAATTATGTCACCAATAATTAGTTTAACACCCTTTAAACTAAACTATTCGATATACTTGTGAACACTGAACAAAATAATCATCCGTATTCTATATTGAGTTGTTTTTTTTTAAACTAAAATGTGAGTCAAATTGAAATATTATATATTTTTGTTATTGTCTTACAATTTATTTAAAATAGGACAATGCTGATCAAGTCTTAAAAGAAGACATAAAACAAAGTTTACTTTCTACAAAGATGTCTATTATTAGGTATATATAGTTTTGCCCGCAGAGCTTATTTATCTCCATTTCAAAACACCTTTCAACTTTTTCGTAACCGTGGTTCGTAATCTATACCTAATCGCATTATTGTCATCATTATGAGAAATGCAAAATGACGCTTTGGACTCCATGAACCCATGCTTTCTAAATCTGTTAATATAGACAGGTAAATGTATTGAAATCTCAGGTGACACGTCTCATTTTCACCCTGGTTGAAGACAAGACAAATGGGCGTTGGTAAAGAATTGTGCCTTAGCAACTCTCCCATGAAGCGACGAGGTGACTCAGTGGATGTGCCATAGTCTATTCCCCCAGCTTTACGTCTCGATCGTCACTGAACCAGTCACGATTTGACAAGCTCCTCACCGCCTTTTCGAATGTCCACGACTGTGAAAATATAGCCCGGAGCAGCGCGGGTCTTTCCGCTTGCCAGCTTCGCGCTGAAAGATACCCGATAAGCTAACTCGTAGATTTACCGTTTAGGAAAACTGCGGCCATTTTATCTGACCTCAAGTCATCCAACCTGCCAAAAGTTATCTTAAAAGACAAGAGCTGCGTTGAATGTTCTGTGTTTGGCAGGATACTTAAATTAACAAACATGTTCAGTGTTTTCATCTAAGTGACAAATTGCTTTATTTTATGAGAATATGTCCAGATTAATAGAACGAAAGTTTGGCACAGACAAGTCGTTTCCTCCTTGAGGCATCTATAGGTCGTTGTTAACATCTGATTTACTATTAAAAGGTTATCGAAACACTGAACCAGTCAAAGCCTCAAAAATAAATTTGCATATTATTTTTCGTAATCTTGATCAGGAATAATCTCTGTCAACATAATTACTATTGCTACAAAACAAGACGTGCCAATGTCTTAGACACGATTACAAAGTGTACTCTAGTTGTGTATATATACTCCAAGCTTGATAGAATGCGGATTGTTTGATAATAAAGCGAACTATTTTCTCATCCCTGTGGTCTGCACTACATGTTAATAAAGTTTACTTATCACACTAAGTTGTTAATTTAAACGCTATTTGTAAAGACACGCCACGACAACCTTAAAACAATTGGAGTCCGTGTATTTTTTTTTTGTAACATTTATAAGGTACGTTTATTTGTTTGATTGAAATTTAACGTCGTACTCAATGAGATTTCGTTTACGGTTGGTAGGCCCCTTCGAGGTCAAAATTTGTCTATTTTTTTGTATTTGTTAATACGAAAATTCACCTTATTAGCCTGCATTTAGTGAAACAATTATACAAAAATTCCAAAACACCCACACAGGATCCCACTGTTCCTTGCCGAAATACGGCGGAACACTGGGAGGAAACCTCGTAAAAGCTATCTCCGCCATTGTCGAAACCACATGCAATTGTAAGGAGTTGAAAAGAAACTGATCGTGTCGATATTTAATTATGTCTTCTAGCCAAGGGTAGTCACGAATATACTTGCCCGAGGACAGTTGGTTCTAGAGAAATACCACGAGATACTTTTCCGAGAAATTGAGATAACCTCCACTAGAATGATAAGTCTCATTCTTGGAACGGAAAAACAGACAGTGACAAAAGTCGTGATGTTGTTGTGCAATCAATCTCTCCTGTGATCTCATGCGGGCTATTTGATTGTATAATGAATGATTTCTGTGAATATAGTCGTTAAGAGCTAGTTCTATCCAAATCAATGACCACTATTAAATAAGTGAAAAAAAGAAGATTATTATAATAATTCAGAACTTGTTTCACTCAGTGATTTGACTATAATTGCGGACAAGCTGTAACACGCATATGCAGCTGGTGGTCTCTCTATAGAGAAAGTGGCGGTTTTGGTTTTCTTCCCAGTAAGAATTTGCCGAGTTGCGCTGGGATATGTTAGTAAATCCATGTAAGAAATAAAAGGAAGGGAGCGATGGGAGTTGTAGGGGGGATCATTTAGCTTCGGAGGTCTGATGACAACTGGTGCATGGTTGACCAATGGGATTTGCTAGATGTAATACAAACCCAATCCATTGTTAATCCGATCAAATCTACCTCGGCGTGTAATTTGCTAATACTCACCGGCAGCCGGCTCATATAGGCCATCCATCTCTCAGTAACAAGAGACAAAAATCAATCAGTTTGTGTAGTTAATTCGACCAAATACTATAGAACCTTTATAATAGGCGTACTATTGATTAAATACAATTAAGCATTTAACCATATTTGTTTACTACGGTTTGATGGTGATAATACACCAATCGACGGACCGACCAAGGTATTTCACTTATACGACGCCGGTGTTTAGGATTCATTCGATGAGGTGTAGGTTCTAACAATAGAAATGTTGCACCTTAAAGCCTCAAACACGACAATTATTTCGCTCCCCGTCAAATGTTGAAAGCGTTCTCCACTCTAT
>JAVFBX010100222.1:0-14064 GCA_034783855.1 Mopalia kennerleyi | reverse complement strand
TTGTATATTCATCACTTATTTACGGACGCCACATGTGGTTGATTTATGTTAGTCAATTAAGAGATTAATCACAGCTTGAATGGAATTCAGCTAACATTTGACACGGTCAGCTCTTTATATTTTATAGAAAAACTGGTATATTTCAGAATATATATACAAAATTATTTGCGAAACATTCATTGAATGGGTCAATTCGATATAATAAACAAATTGTAAAAAAAAAATTGAATTACTTCAAAGAGCTGAGCATAAAAGAGGTAAACCTGTCGTAAAATAGATAAGAAATACATTTTACCCGTTTTCTTTGCTTTCATTTTTCAGTGTACCGTACTTGGGAAAATGCCTACTCCTCGGCCGTTATTATACCCACAGAACTGATTTGTTGCACAGTTAATCTCAACATATAAGACTGGGTCATTCGGATTTATAATAATTTTTTATTTTTTGTTTTTAGATAAAGTTATAAGAAGTTGAAATTTCACAATTTTGACTCATTTTTGTGATTTTTGACCTTTAACATAATATTGCAAGAAAACTAAGACAAACAGGAAAAAACTGAATTACCGTTTTTTGGTTCATATAATGTATTATACGTTGATGTGAAATTCATCAGTCGACGTAATTGTTGTAAAAGAAGTAGTAATTTGAAAAATAGGTAGCAAAAATGTACTTTTTATGCAACTTATTTTTTCTGTAAGTTTTAGAATAAAATAATTTACTTATTATTGTTCTGCAGAAAAAGACGATTCAAAATATATATACATGTGTTGAAAAATTCACAGTAAAACGGCGAAATGTAAAAACACTCTATAGGGGGGATAGAGTATCTTTAAATATGATTATGATGAAATCGTTGTCATTTCATAAAGCAAAACTATTAAAACAAAATGGCAGCGATAAAATTGAATAAGACTACACACAAAATCGAAAAGTAGTTTAAGCTTCTAGTAGTAAATAATTTACTTACCTTAACAGCCGGTAAGGTTTGGTGTTAGTGAAGGTAGATGATAATTCGACAGTAGCCTTTGATCCGATAATTGACGAAGTGAAACTGTCTGGTGTTTACATTTTAATGTCTGATGACTTGGAATAGTATTATTGGATCAGTTTTACTGCTAGAAATATGTTTTTTCTCTTTGTTTTTCTTCTGCTCCCTCTATAATAGAATGCATTGATGTTTTAATTGGGACAATTTGAGTAGACTCATGGAGAAATGCTAAATAAACATGTCCACTTTTTTTTCTAGGGGATATAACCAGGTTAGGCACAATCGCCCTCTCTAATTGGAGGTAAAAAATGTCGTTTTCGCTAAATAATGCTAAGGATATGAAACTGAAACTTTTAGACGCATAGTTTATTTCTTGCCAGAACCAGAATCTTGAATAAAAAACAATTGTTACCTATCTCATTTGCATAATAATAGGGGACAAAACTGACAAATTATAGGCACCACCTCCTGACAAATTCTTAACGAAAACAGTTGAGAAATTACGTTTATGCAATGTAACAATATGCAACTAGATGCGTTATTGCAATTTGAATCTATTTAAAGCAAATATAGTCAAAGTTTTTTAAAAAAACAAACACGCTTTTTTACCTCCATTCTAGACAGGTCGGTTGTGCCTAACCTGATAACTCCAGGTCATTTATTATACTTGTTTGGGTTTTTTCCTGTCAGCCAATCACAGTCTGTCATGATAACCTAGAGGTTAATATAGACATTGTCGCAAAGCATATGATATATAATATGATATCAGTTGTCCTCTTAAAATGTGAATTTTGTCAGCTAATAGCAGACAAAATTGGGACATCTCATATGTAGAATCGGTGCGTTCTTGGGTGGAACTGCACCAACAATGTAATAAAACAGCAGAGAAATCACGCACCTGCGATTTTAGATGACCGTTTGTGGGAATTTATCAGTCGATACAAGCATATGAATCCGGTAGGTAAATGCAGTAGCGATGCCTATAATAGATTAATCGGTTGGATATCTAGCTCAGGTGACATCAATGTCTGTGAATCCCACGGGTCTTCCCTGACAGGATAGGCCTACTTGAAGTTTCCTACATGGAATTTTATGTCGACGTATTACAGTTTGATCCCAAACAATTTCCAATATTATACTTCATGCAGTTGGGTTCAGAGAGCAAGCAGAGTATAAGCTTTCATTGAAAGCCTTAACAGAGTTGGGTATCCTAGAGATGCAGTCAGAAAGTCTGGCTGCTTATTAGATGAGTTCTGTTAATTATCGAAATAAGTTATTTAAAAAAACCACAATATCTGGAAGGGAGTATATGACGAAAGCTCTGGTAATTGAGAAGAGCTGTTAACACAATTAAGTTCGTTCTATAATTATTAATTCGAATACATTATCCAGTAGAAAACAGTTGGATTTATTTTTTCCAAAGGGCTTCAAACGTGTCTCATTTAACGGTACTTGGCCACCTATATATACTCATAACAGGAATAATGATCGCCTGATAATAATTGTTCCGACGTTTGAGAGGCTTGTAAACATGCCCTCAATGACAACATGTTAGGATATAATAGATCTGGTCACGAAGCTAAAGTATCATGACTCGATACACAGTTAAATACGTAGACTGCCTATTAATAACAGTAAATGCTGTTATTGCTCCCAGCTGGAATGTTAGACACTAGAGTGCTGACCAAACATACTATCCCTGGTAACGGTTAGAGCGTACCAGTACCTCTAGATTATCAGATTACACAGCTCACGAACTGCGTCAAGTAACAATCTATAACAACCGGCCCTAGACATGTATACACATAACAAAGTATGTAAATACTCTAAGAGACATTTAACACAGCTTAGAATTTTTTTTAGATACAGGTAGGTATCGAATATATTTGTCACTGAAGCATACAGCTATCCGTGACCGTTCCAATAACCCACCAGCTACGTATCAGCCACCTAATCAAATATCAATAAAGTCTCAATATTCACCCAATCATTTAGCCGTCAGCTAACCGTTACCCGACAAACTTACAATTGACCAACATTCGCCCAAGCACCCAGCCTTTAACTGACCATTACCCTACAAACTAGCAATCGATCAACATTCACCCAATCATTCAGCCATGAACTATAGCCGTTACCCGACAAACTAACAATAAGCCAGTCTAATCCCAACAACATAAAAATATATACTTTTACGCAATCGTGCCATTAAGGCAAAATATCGACTTCTTATCCATGGAAGTCAATATTAAAGACTATTAGGAATAAATATTACCCCTATTTGTAAGCTAATAATACATCAACGGCTATTGTTCACTGTAAGATTTCACAGAAAACTGAACCAAAGATTTCTAGAAGGGCAGTTCAAATGCTTAGATGACTTAGGTACGGAAATGTCACAATAATCTAATCATAAAGACACAGCTTCGCGCAGATGTATTATAGATGCTAACACCAGGCGATAGCAAATCTTTTCGGAAGTGATTAGCTTTACAAACCCCGGATACCAAACACTCTCCAATCCCAAAAATCTACAATAAAAACCCAGTAACAAGAATAACGTTTAGAGTAAGTCAAAGTATTAGCCAGAAATCAAGAAGAGAGTGTCTCCAATCACAATTATTACATAAATGAGGTGTCTCATTTTAAATTTTCCTTATCTTACCTATGTTAAATTTGATTGAAACAGGGTGTTTCAAAAGGCATCTTGGGTCTCTCCAAGACAGCTAGACTCCCCGCTGTTGAACACTATGCAGCTAGTTTATTTTTCAGTCCTACCACTGCCTCAATCGTGGGAATTTAATTGGAACCAAATCAGTCTTATAGTGTGTGACATGTTAGTGGCTGGACTGTATATATATTGCGAATAAATGAAGAGAGAGAATTTGTTTACCTCCACCGGGATTCGATCCGGGACCTTCGGGTTACATGCCCAACATACAGGAATACAGACAATAACATTTTATATGTAAAACAAGACAGACCAGTTCCAAGTGCTTGTGGTTTAACCTTGTACAATCATTGCAAATATTGATTGATTGATTGATTGAATTTTTTATTTATTTATTTATTTGTACACTTTTGGTCAACTGGAAGTGTGACGTTGAATATATCTCTACCACGTGACTTTTGCGAGGAAAGAAATGGCGCGGGCTTATCATAAAAACTGCAGACTATGTTAAAAAATCTATTACACGATGATTGGTGAACACTCTGCTTCCATGACAGTCGTATTCTCGTGAGATTTCTTATAGTGGACGAAACTAAAACAACTCTCGTACGCTATACCATGCCCTCGCGCATACATTAAACACCAAGCTAGGCAAGCTAAAAACAAAACTTAGATAAATCCATTCTGGAATCGATGTTTTTTGTCAGCGTAGTGGATAAGAACCCATTGTCTCATTATAGGTCTGTCAGTAACAAGTTGTCAAGAGTCTAATCGGGAGAAACATGTGAAAAGCATTGATACTCTGTGCCCTAGGCCTTCCACTTTACCCGATATCCAGCGCGGAGAGCTTGGCAAATAGTGGATATGAGAGGTGATTGGGAGTCTGAAATTTGCCAGAAAACAACAATAGATATATGAGGGTGCATCAGTTGTCATGGAAACCGCTAAGTAATATGTTCCATGAATTTCAATTACGGTTTCACGGTCGGATAATCGAGTTATTTAGATTATCGATAGATTAAAAGGTTAATGTATTCCATAGTTATCTATTGTTAGCAGTTTTATTTGACATTTAACATTATGTTTTATAATCCCATGATATGGAATGTTACTGATATGATCATAACGGGGGTGATTCACCGTAATATTTAACATGATACGTCCGTTATTTATGTGAGAAAGATAATAAACTTGATAAACGAGGTCCATTTTAATAGTATCATAATTCAGGTAATACATGTGAAAAAACCTCGAAAACATCCACACATATACCCTAGTTGGCCTATACGGACCGCAATCCGTAACAGCTTGGGAAGGATTGGTGATTTGTGTTAAATTATACCCAATGAATAAAACATTAGACATAAAAAAATGTACAATTGATCAAATGCTTATTAATTCGCAAAATATAATGGCAAATACACAATAACAGAACTGAAAGGTGTGGAAATAAACACTTGGAACTGAAATGGTTTGCCGTGCAACCAGAGATATACATTCTTAGATATAATGGTTATTTGAGGGTTCTTTATAAAAGAAGGTGATTCTATATGGAACCATTGCGACAAAAACGGTTCTTTGATATAATAAGAAAGGGAGAAACACTTAGAACAGTTGCCGTGAAGGTTCCATACAGAAGTATAATGGGTTCCATACAAAACCATAAAGGGTTCCACCTTAGCCATGCCTGAAGAGCTTTAAAGGGTTCCAGTAAATCATATTTGCTATTAAAGAGTGTACGTTTCTCAATACTTGAAGGAGCAGTAAAGTAAAGTTATCGTAAACAAATCCAATAAGATAACTTTTAAAAGATGAATGTTTTTAATAGAAATTTTAGTTTTGGTGAAAATAACTTGCAATACGGCACAGATAAAGTATCAGCCACTTTGCAGTATCATTAGGCTATGACGTGTCAACATACCACCTGGGTCATAGAAGTGTTGAACAATTAGATTAAAGAATTCAATCATTATAAATCTTGAATATTTTCCGTACCATCGTGTTGTTTTGAATTCTACAAAATGGGATGTTCGTGAAAAAGACAGAGCGTGTAATAAATTTCTTTTAAGGCATGAGTTTGTAATATTATCAATCTTCTTCATATTCTTCGTAGCGTTCGTTGTTGTATCTGTAGCTCCCTCTATTTCGGTATGGATCCTCTCCGAATCGAGGCCCGTACAAATCATCACTGTAACGGGACCCGTACCTATCACCACCGTATCTGTACCCAGATATATCACCGCCGTACCGCCCGTAACCTTCTTCTTCTTCCATGTCGTAGCCTTCTCTTCCCCTGTGCCCATGGTGACGATGACGACCGCCTAACAAAATCCTGCCCAGCTTTGTAAATTTGGGTCTCCTTTCATCCCGACCGAGAAAATCATGAGCTTCTTGAGGAGAAGCAAAGACATCATCTGGAAGAGAAAAAATCACAAAAATCACATACCATACAGACTAGAGTCGGTAAACCAGCTGATTAACTGTGTTATTTAAAATAGATGCCGTACCTTCTCGTACTGCGACACTGATAGCAACACTACTAGGCCGTTAAAATTGTTTTGTTTCGATTGGTATCAACCACGTCACGTGGATTGAAACAAAACGTGCGTGGTTTCTGTAGTCGCCGGGTAATAATTTGATCCTCGTAACGTTATCTTACCTTCGCTCAGATTAATGCGTTCGTCAGTGAGAGAGACGGCTACCTTGTCGCGTAAAAGTTTAGGCCAACAATATCTGTCTGGCTGCCAAACGACTGAACCGACAGCTGATAGAAAATATTATAGGCACTACCTGCCCAATACAGGTCTATGAACAACAAATCTTCACCAGCATGATACCAACATTGGAAGAACTTAGTCCCTTTATAGATCATGACAGCCGATACACTACCTGTATATTAAAAAATATTCAAGTTGATGTCATTTTATACTTGATAACGATCTCTGGAATTAGGTAGAAACGTAGTATCCAATAAACTAAGATGAGCCATGTTTTATGTAAATTCTTCTTCTTAATGCCACCCATTTATCTCGTCAATGATATAAGAGCTGTCCCAAACACAGACATTGGGTACATCGAAACAGATAGGACCCTATAAGATCCTTTAGGGGTCTTTGTTGTAGGATGCTATACAATTTTCAAAACCCTATAGGATTTTTTATTTTCTATAGAATCCTTTAGTAAGATTCAAAATCCTATAGTGTCCTTTAGGATTTTTCCATAAGGGAAAATAAGTATATAATTAAATACAACGGCAACTACTGACCTATATGGTTTTAATGTATGTGAAACTAAAGAGACTTAATTATCCCCACGATCAAGTAATGTTTTTGAAAAGTCCTCCAAGGAAAAAATAACATATTACAGATTAAATATCCCAATTGAATAATTTCTGTGTCCTTTTGTTTAGTAAATATGCCTAAAAAATGGAAGTCATTTGATTAAAATTTGGATTTGCAGTGGCAACTTTTCTCGAAAGCGTCTTCGGGGATTAGGTGGGCTCTTTAATAAAGTTGGGACAAAGTGTCTTCCAAACAAAATCAATTTTTTTAGAAATACTCATTAACCGTGTTGTTTTGACACTGTTCTTGATATAATATATTTGAAAGAAAGAATATAGTTTTTCTTGACGGATTTCTGCTATTTCTAGCTTTACGTTTCGTGTATTACCCATTGATATATAGTTATGGAAAAGGTGTATAGTTGAGGTCCAACTTGGTGGCGCTCATCGATCTAATGCAGTCTAATTGAAATTAATTCTAAAAAACGCTCCCCGTTTTTTGTTTGTCGCTTATATTGCGCATATTACGCAATCACCCCACCTACAATGTCGATTGGTTTCTTAAATTGACCAATTACAGAGCTGCTAATTAATTCTGGTTTTTGAAAGCCGAAGATTTCCGCCGACGAACCAACGTTTCCCGACTGCGTATTTTAACATGACCAACGGATACATGCACGCACAATCAACAAACACCATTAAATAAATAAATTTTGAGTGGAATGTGATTTGTCCCTGTTTGTATGCGGCTTACAACATTAACGCAGATGGAAATCCGACAACTTCTGCTTGTTTTGGCTGAATTCGTTGTTTACCACGGCCCCGTGTTTTTTGTGGTTTTATTGCACAACTAAAATTGTGACCTTTCGTGAACCTCTGTTAGCTTGACATAATTGAACAGCATTAGTAGAGTGATTGCCTTAGATCTCAATATAGCGACAAACAAAATCCGGGGAGCATTTTTGAGATCTGATTTTAATTATATTGCGAACTTATGATACAAGTAATGAGATTGCTTCCTTCTATCTGCCTACATTCCAGATGAATTCATATCAAACATCCCTATGGTTAACAGTATTTTCGTTTAAAAAAACACAAACATTATCAACCATATGTTTAGTTTACAACGTCTGACATAAGCCTTACCCCCCACCCCACACACTCCTTTCAGTATATTGGATCGCCAATTCTGGACTGTACAATAAAGCCATGCCATCAGCATATTATAGATATATTTTACAATGTTGAAAGTGTTTGTACAGATGATGACAAGTTAATTGACCCCATCTGTGAATCAGATAGGCAGTTATTCCTGACAGTGTTCAGCACCTTGTCTGAAATATAATTAGTGATCCAGTCAACCTCAAATCGCCAAATCCCGAAAAAAGCGAAGCTTTTTGATTAGTTAACTGTTTTGAAGGTAAAAGAGAAAATGGCGGGTTTGTAACGGATACTTGAACCGTATGTCCGTATTTTTAACAAGCTTAATGTGCGATTTTCAAGTCTTGACTGGCCCATAAAATGTGTCTGAAAGTTCAGTTTACCAAATATTATTGGACAGTATTAATTAAACCCATAATAGCCGGTAAGTGAAAAAACTTGAAATTACACAGTTATGTGCATTCTAACTCTGTATCTGTAAATAAGGCTACAATGCATGATAGACTATTAGAGATACAGAATATAATATAAGATGTGTTAAAATACAAAACCCTATAAAGGACAATTCATTTTTTTATTTGCAGGTATTTAATAGATTTACGTTAAAGAAGTCAAGCCTTTATTTCTAAAATCAATTCAACAGATAATGTAGCAACTACGATACTGGTATCGAATAACTGGACAACCGATAGAGTAATGATAGAGTAATGAAATGAACGTTTTATGTTATCAAATAAACAGACAATGTAGTAACAACATATAACCATCATACTTTTGGTATCGATTTCGTTTTGTTTTCCTAAAGAAGTAGCGTTTAAAGCAAAATGCATACATGTAGGTAATTTGGGCATCATTTCTTGTGTTGAATTATACTCTTTAATTTTCTTATCGAGCTATATTAATTTTATAATTGGGTCTTAAACATTGAGTAATGTTTAAACTACAGTGAAATCCATCCACGCAGACATGTCTAGGTACTTTTATCACTAAACAGAAGAGCTCCACAAACATGGACCACTCAAATATCTTTCTTTTCACAATACGTGTCTACGTCACGAGTCCTATAGAGTCGACTGTTTAAACCTTTGACGGTTCAAACATGTTATTAACCCGTTACCCACAATAGTGTTAATCGCGTGACGTCATGGACAGTGTTGGCCACGCCCAAAATGTCAGGTGCCAGTGGTCGTAGGAAGGTATAAATCTGTTACTCTCAGGTTATTTTATAACATGAAGAAACGATAAGTCGATGCCATAATTATTTAAGTATATTTAATGGTAACCTTTCAAGCGATATAGGGGTTATTGCAGCCAGAAGTATCGCTGTAAGTGTGTCCTAAATAGTCTCCCTTTATAGATCCATTAAATTGTATGCAGTACACAGTCAGCTTATCATTTTTGTGGATTACGCATTGAAATGGCCAAGCACCTGTTCTGTTTACATGCGTTGCCGGTATTCTGTAGCTGTTCCAATAACTATACCCTGCTCCAGATTATTGCTGGTATTTAACAGGGTATTTCAAAACTCGATAGCTGTCTTCGTTTTTCTTGGAATGGGCAATTAAAGCCGGCGTGAGTTGAAATAAGAAGTTGTTATGCGGGTTAATACGGTTTCTAATTTTTGCCTGGCTATTCCATCAACTTTGTAATGCTAATCGAACATTTATTTACCGGCTAACACTGCTATCCATTGGCGTGTATGATACATTTTACTGTTAATCATTATTACTCTGAAAATATAGAACTGATCAAGGTTTAAACTCTTTTAGGTTTATATTAAATTGGAAAATAAACATATGGGTCATTTCTGAATGAATCACTTACATGACCGCGTGTTGGTGCAATGTAATCCAAAATTACCGTAGTTGATACCGCTCATTGCCGGAAGTGGCCGATATCGGATGTTGAGCCATTCCAGGTCCAAATTTGGCTTCAACTGCTTTCTGGTTGTGTTGCTACAAATCTGGACTGATTTAATTCGTTAGCGTCATTCGATCTACCCGATGTAAATGTGGTACGGATTTGTTTGCAAGGTTTGTTCAAGATGTGAATTTGAAGTAATAGGTCAGCTTGCCAAAAGTACACCAGACTGCGTGAACAGTAGGACGTCATATTTTATGTCAGGATAAAGTTAATTATTCCAATAAACAGCCATCAAGCACTTTTTGGAGTTGCAAACCTAGCGCACTGCTCTGAATTGTGAACGTTACAGACATTGTCTGTCCAGTCATATTCGTCAATGTGCTGTATGTGTTCATCGTTGTTATAGATAAATGTGACAAAATGAACGGCGTTTAAGCATGAGACTAGTGAATATGTTATAAAGCAGATATTTTAGGTTTAATTTTCTAGAGTATCTTGAAAATGTCATAGTTTATTTTATTGTCTACATTTTCAATATTCTTTAAGGATTAGTGTGTTTACTGAAAAGTGAAAGTACCAAACTGTTATCTGTCGGGCGAATTCTTTAAAACATTCACAATGCAGACGTGATGTCTAACAATTTCTATTGAAGCACTTTACAAAACCTGTTCTTAGTCTTTCTAATGGGTAACTGTCCTACCTCGCGTTAATAAACTGAAAACCTTGAGTTAAATATACAACAGCTACTTTCGGATGACCTCTCTTTTACAGCAACTTATCAGATTGGGGCTTCCTTAGAATAAGAAAGAGGCGGTTTAAGCACAGGATGACAAGTAGACAATACATGGAATACAGACGATCTTAATCTTATTAACGCGTTAATTGACAGTGGCGCCATGCTTGTTTGTTGTCGAGAAGATGTGTAAACCGCTTTCTGATTGGCTGTTTGTTTCTGCAATAGTCCAATTAAATTTTTCCTACGTTTTTGTCTGGAACTGCAGCAAGGGGTAGTAATGTAGAAGTCTCGTCTTACACCTTTTGACCCTTGCAATGGGAAGATGATAAAGGACTTGAATTGTTAGCTAGTTAAACGTAAACCAAGTGAGAGAAAAAAAAATGAGAAGGATTGAAGCCAGTAAGGGCGGACTGGAAATGTAGACAGCAACAGTTAGAGCTATTTAATTTTGTTTGTAAAAAATTTGTATATAGTTTTATTATATGGCAATGTTTAATTATGTTAAGTAATTGGTTAAGGTTTTAGAATGTTGTTTGTATTTCCCTCTTTTATCATTTAAGCTATGTTGGCTTTATATACTGAACTTATCCCATACTAAAATAAATATAATGAATCGATGTTTCTATCTTTGTTTACCTTTGTGTAATTAAACTAGGAAAAAGATCGCGTATCTGTCTGGCCCTGTGGGGGAGCGAGTTGGCCAGTCCTGCAGAATACTCATTCGGCTTCCTCGGTCGATCGTAAGAGGCGAGAAAAGAGGAGCTTTCTGTTGCCCTGGTGTTCTCAGAACTAAAGGGAACTGGAAGCTGATCTGTTTGTACATTTTATTTTTGTCTCTGTCGTCATATAAGTGAAATACCCTTGAGTAGGACGTTAAACACCAATCAAACAAACAAATACTTATAAATGCTCTTCTGTTTCAGAAACACACTCCCAAATTCAATAAAATTCCATTCTTCTTGCAACCACACCCGTGTACTGGTTTTAAACAGTGGAAGAAGTAAGTAATGTCATCTTTAGAATACATTATCTATTATTTCCTGCAGAGGGTAGGGAGAGGGAGCTTCGTGTTGCCCTGGGGCTCTTTGAACTATGGGCCAGCATGAAGTAGATTTGTTTGTCATGTCTTTGTATTGTGTAGTGTGATTGTCCGACTTTTGTCTTTGTTTCCGGTCAATGATATAGAGGTTCAGGGACTTAGCCAGAAATCAAAAGTATGGTGTCCAAAATGGTCATTTTGCCTTACCTTTCAAATAACGGGGTGTCCAATTTTTTAAGTTTTCCTGTGTCCATCATGTAAAAGTTTCTTAAAACAGGGTGTCCAAATGAGGCAATTGTTCACTTCAGGGTGTTTATTTGGATGGGTGGACGTTTGTCTGCCTAAGCCCTGTATAGGGTAGTTTCCTTCGCCCATTGGGCTGGCAAGCCCTCATATAAGCGAAATAACCGTAAGTAAAGCGGTTATCCTCGATCAAACAAACTAGCATTTACTTCCTTAATTCTACTTCTCTGTTTAGAAACACAAGTAAAATCCCTCTAACATGTTGAGGTTAGATAGAGTGTCTATTCTGCTTAAAAGACAGCTTAAAGAACAAGATGGGTAATATGTAGCTTGGAAAAATCCAATTAACTTTCACAAATATTTTATTTTCAAGATTGGGAAAGATAGAAAGCTTTGTATCAGCAGATAATTCAGAAATATATAAACTACTATTAAGGTAGCGGTACATGTAGTTATGGTGTTTCAAGCATTGGTGTTTAAAAATGAAATGAAAGGAGAAGTTATCTCTTGCTAGACATTAAGATGTTTACATAAAACTGTGAACGTAAACAACGTATTAATGGACTGATGTAGACAGAATTAAAGGTTTCAGCTGATTATGTGAAAATATACAGACCTTGTCAAAGGTAACCATAGTTACATGTATGGTTTTCAAGCATGTAACATTTCTGAAATCAAGTTAAATTCCTTTTAAAAATTCAAAGAAACAAGTAGTTACCTTCTTTGAATGGCATTTTAGAAGTTGATTAACTAAAAAGGCAAAACACTATATGGATGGCAAATTCACCATGGAAAAAGAACAGGACAACCAAATCCCATTCCTCGATGTATTGGTGACAAGAGAAGTTAACTGCATCCAAACAAGTGTTTACCGAAAACCTACCCACACAGATCAGTATATTAATTTCAATTCTAACCACCCGACAACAGTAAAGAAAGGCATCCTCACCACCCTAACTAAAAGAGCAGTCAATATATCTTCCACCCCTCCAGCATTATCCACAGAATTAGCCCACCTCAAAACTGTTTTCACCTCCAATAACAACTATCCACCTGAGTTGGTTGAACGAACCATTCAACAAACACTGAAACCGAGAAACGCCCCACGACAACCGAGAAACTCATCACCCATCCTTATCCCCCTTCCATTCATGGGAGCGATCAGTTACCAGATCAAAAGACTGTTGACAGCCCAAAATATTGACTGTGTATTCACCAACACAACGACACTAAAAAGCCAAGTCAAAGCCAATGGAAAGTGCCAAACCACAGACACCCTCCAACCCAAGGGGTGTGTATACATGATTAACTGCACCTGTTGGTGGTGGCGGTGGTAGGGCATTCTTACAGGGTTTGTTTATAAAATGAAACAAGCAGAGAATGGTCCATGTCCCTGGTATACAGCCTGCCCTCGGCATTTTTGTCTATTGTTATTGATAAACTGCGGCTCCAGATTCATGTGGTCAAAGTTTATACATGTGGGCTGGTGACACAAATGCGACGCATTGAGTCTGGATCCAGGTTTAAAAAACCAGTGTTTACCATGTATGTAACTCGATGGTCATGTTTAAATTTGTACTGACCTGTGAGAAGGCCCTTGTATCTGACTGGAGCAATGGAAGAAACACATTTTTGACATCTACCTGGTAAGAAGGCACAAGACCACTATTAATTTGCCTTAAGCCGTAATGTTAACGTCTGGCTCCATAGCTCCCTCCCAGCCTTTCGTTGGGCGAAAACACCTGGCACATACCTTAGTTGGTCCTTTTGGAGTTCCCTATGGAAATCTTGACAGATGATGACCGATCAAATTTTAAGCTAGCTTTGATACCGAGTGATGGGCCTTGTCAAGGTGCCTCAGAATGTAAACAACAGCCGAATTCCCCCTCCATCAAAATTTTTTTCCAGCAGCACCACAAATAAAAGAAGACAACACACCATTTTCTTTAAGAACTATATTCGAGGGGTGACAAAACGGAAGTTGATAATAGCGGTCTTACGCCATATCCCCATCTTCTCTAGACAAGGGTTTTATATCCGAGCAACTCTCCATTACATCCCTTGTCGGATAACTCGGGTATAATGG
>JAVFBX010100111.1:0-16234 GCA_034783855.1 Mopalia kennerleyi | reverse complement strand
TTGGTATGTATATAATCAACTATTTGTGATTAAATGGAGACAACTTCCAAGAACTTTTGGATTCAACAAAAAATGTCTTTGATAAAAAACAGGTCACGAGGTCAACTGTCATGGACTTCGCCAAACAGTTATCATTCATTCTGTCAGCTATACATTCTAAGAGTGGCTTTACTACGTCAACAAAATTACCTCCTGCTATCAACGTTATTTGGACCGCGATGGGTACAACACAGGCTTCCTTGTATAATGATAAACTAATAAAAAAACCCAAAAATTGCAGATGGTGGTAACGTTTATTTCTAGAAAAGGTTCTTCATCATATACCCACGAAAAACACACGTATACATCCATCCATCGATACACATACATACAGACAGACAGACAGACAGACAGACCATTTACACCATTTAGTCGGAATATAAACCGATAGAAAACTGATGCAGCATCAGCTCAACTCTACAACAGTAAGTCATCTTCATTTGCTTCTTCTTCGTCTTCATTTGCTTGTTCTTCGTCTTTGTCTTCATCTTCAATGACATTTGCCTGTGTTATCACGCCGTTTTTAATTGTTAGTTGTAACAGAACTGGTAGTGTCATACTTTTCAGTTTTGTGTTTGTTTCAACTGTCATGTTGAAGGAGGTTTCTTCTTCTTCTCCAACCAAAACAATTTCGACGACCTCTTCTTCCGCAGCATACCCAAAGCCAATCATCTGGCCACTAGTGTGTGTAGGCGTCTCTATGTCGGATACCTGCAATAAAGCAATAAAACATTAGCAATAGAAACTGGCAAATAAGGCAAGCATTTGTAAAGCAATATTGCTGCTGAATAATTTGACTATAATAGTCAATTATGTGTATATTGCTTATTATGTATATATTATCCAAAAGTAAATCGCACTGGTACAGTGAACCCATTTAGAACCCCAAAAATGGTCATGTTCTAGATTCAGTCTTAGAATGTACCTTTGCATTCGCAATTTGAACATATTCAGATAAGCTTGAGTAATATAACAATATTGTGAACTACTTTGTATAACCATTCTTTACCTCGATCTGTGTGCCAGCAGAAGTGTCGATGGAACCGCCATTGAATTCCGAGGCTCTTGCATCCAACAAGGTCATGGCCTGTCCCACTTCAGCCTGGATGTTGTGTTGGGGTTGCCAGATTGTGACCAAAGATGTAGATTCATCGGACAGATCCTGCAAGATCACCTTTTTGCAGGTTGTGTTTGACGCAAGGACGTATTATCAATAAAGAAAAACACGTTTTAAACAATTTCGACGACCTCTTCTTCCGCAGCATGTAAGTTTTCTTAATGTTACAGAAGCGCGTGTTTATTAAGAATTATCATTTCATTCATCACCAGGAATGTTTGTGACTGTTTGGAATTGTTTATTACCGCTTTTGACCAACCGGATGCAATATAGTAATAGTCTGGATCAACCATTTAATTTTATATTATGTTATATATTGAACGTTGTGCCATTTTTACGAGCATCAGTAGATCACATGTCTGATGTATTAATCACGATGAGATAACCATTAGCCAGGTAAATAGAGTTTATTGCTTGTGTATAAAACATGAGAATAATAGACCGATCGATTTGTCTTCAAGCAAAGGTATGTTGTTTTGTATCTTTTAGCTGGTAACTTATAAATAGCTTACTTTAGTTATTTTTCCTTTGACGGAAACTCTAAATTTGTTCGGAGAAACTTTGGCCGTTGATACAGATTGCATCGGGGCAAACATAGCCATGCGAGCCTCGTTCGTTTGGTCTTCAGTGAGCGGATATCGACGTCCTGCCAATGTGCTGCATGATGATCCTGTTCCAAGGATAAGAGTCTTTGGTGTTTCAGCTCGTCTGCAACGAAAAAGTGTTATGGAATTTTGGGTATGTGTTATGGACATTTATTTTAGAATTTGTTTTACATATATTTTTCAAATGTCGCACTGGCACAGACAATACTATTACTTAACAATCGACACATCATCATATCTCCTCTGTGTTATATATATTATTATTAGGCATCAGAAACAATTTTTCAATGTATTCGAGTGGGTGAGCAACATATAGTTATCAATAATCATAATGAGCTGTCCAACAACTCGTTACATAATTGTTTACAATAATGTTTGGTATTTCACATTATATTTTAAGAAAAAAAATTTGTCCATTTTTCGTATGCATCCTTGTAAGTTGATCTATGTAAATTCACGTCTGATGGCAGTTTCGATAAAACGAACTATTCAATCATGTTGGATCGTTTGCCTGTATACTATGTGATATTAAAATATCAATGAATTGTGTGATACTAAAATGTATTTTTGGGGGGTCTGCAGGTTATTATCTTTATTGTCTTAGGACTTATGGCAGACAACATGCACTATTATATGTCAGCTATCTAACCAAAATTGTAATGCTTACCGATATCCCTCTATCTTTATTACTTGCTTGCCAGCACATGCATTTTGAATTAAATCAAATAGTAATTTGTGGAATATTAGCAAAGTGACAAAGCCTGTATTGTCCCTTATGCTGGCCTTCATAAGTCTGTCCTGAGACCTCCCTTTGGCGTATGGCACTGGTCTGGTTGCGCCACATACAACACCACGGAGTGTTTTCATTTCTCCTCCGTCGAGGACTGCTTTGATTGTTGTGCTCTAAAAATAAAATATATAAGTGTAAACAAATATAATTCCAAGGTCGTCATGTGTGATGTGCGACAAATATGATAGATTTGTAAAACTGCTTATAATTGTAGTATGGGACGTTTTTTTTAATTAAATAAGTATCATATGATGAAACAAAACTGAGACATATTGACCGCAGCAAGGGGGCATTGTGTTAGAATGTGTTGTTGTCAGAATGGATGATGCCTATACAACAAAATAAGTTATTAGGAGGAATGAATCTGTTTCTGGTTTGTAAACAATTAACATTTTGTACTTGAAGTATGGTGAAAATGCTTTTAGTTAATGAGTCATATTTCAAGTCAGCGGTAATCCGCTCAAAACACATTTTTGGTTAATATTGAATCTTAACTTAAAATAAAAACTGAAATTCTGTATTATTGCGGCACTTTAACACATGGTTTCGTTGTTTAGGGTTGAGGGGGTTTGTCATAAATGGAAGCCCGTTTGGGTTGAAATAAAGATGTTTATGTCCATTGGACTTAATTCTGAGTTATTTCCTTAAGTTGAATACTTGGGACGAATGCTTATTTTTGCTAATTTTTAACTTCACGGAAGTGCACGGAATAAACTAAAAGCTTATTAATGTTTTTATAACTCTTGCTATTGTTATGACACTAACGGATAATGTTAGCGACTGTGTTATTTTAAGAGCCAGTTAAATAACTTGATAATTGCTCGAGTAGGAAAATTGCTTTGTTGACAATTGTTATTTTAATCATGATAATAATATGATTTTCACTAAATAGCTTGAGTCAAGGATGCGTCATGATGGTTTCATGGATGTTTACGGTCAAGTTGATTAAGTTCTGGCCGTGTATGTTTGATGACGTATTACACAATACGATATCTAGTGTCAAACAAACAGAACAAAGTGTTGTACGATAACCCTATTCATACTTGTAGAACTTTTTTTACAAACTAATATTTTAAAATCATTATCATTACAAAACTAATTGTTGCTTTTATGTGAATATCTTACGTCCAGGTGGTGTGGAAGGTACAGATTACGAATTGTTTAAATGCGCGTAAACAAAATGTATGCCCTTTGGTGTATTTGTATTGCGCATTTAGGGTGTTGCCCTTCCACTGACAAAACTGATAATATATATCTCAAGCTTCTTTCCCGTCGAAACTCATTATTGAACATTAAAGCAATTGAGCCGGCAGTAAAATCTATTCAGCTTTGAAAAGAACAGTGGGATAGTCTATAGCAGTCGTCTGTCTAGATCAGCGAGTTGTTACTCCTTCTACTATACCTCTAAAGATGTGACTATACCTCCATGTTTTTATTGACGGTATATTGGTTAGGTATATAAAACTTAAAATACTTTAGTATTAAAAATAATTATAGTTTACGTTAAAACAGCTTTTCAGAAAGGTATATGCATTAATAAACATTATTCCATATCGAATAAGTGGGGTTTATATTGTTGATTTTCTCTATAATGCATATACGAATATTTTGCGAATTTCCAAACGATCAGCGAGTTTTGTTGATAGAAATAGTTATAGAAATATCATCAAGGATTAGTCAATAAAAAAAGTTAGTCTTTTCTTTTCGTGACATTTGCGATTAATGTCGATGGAAGATTATAGTAATAACACATACAAAGAATCTAAATTAAATGTTATATTATGATTCGCTCTATTTTATAATTGCATTAAAGAACAGAACATTAATATGTTTTTCAATTGCCGTTAGTTTGTAACCTTTTCTTGGAAGATTTGGGATTTTGTTTTCACATTTTCATTTTTTTTTTAATTCAAATTATTTTTCGCACAATTGATAATATATTTTAAAAAAATCTTAATTCTGCCATTAAAATATCTTTATATCTTTATACCGAAAGTAAATGAATAAAATTGGTATGACAGTAATTGAAAAAAAGACTTAGAAAGTATGTGTACCACATTCTTTTTTTAGATTATTGTTTATTTAAACACGCTAGTTAAAGTTTTATCGATAACATGTATTTTCTAAATTCAAATTCTATGAAATATCTCTGATTGGTGGTAAATTATTTATGGTATTTATATATGAGTTACTATGATAACGGCCAGCAGTTTACAAAAAGGAAAAAAACGTCAATCCGCTTAGTATTTATTTGGGAGTAGCTTAAACTTTACAGTCAAAATGTTGGTTTGAAGTTTTACAAATCTATCAATTCCATATGGGTAATTATATTTCAAGCTCATTTTTACTTTTAAGTTGAAACATAAAAAATATATATCGCAGTCATGCGCAACGAAAACGAGGCTTCGGGTAAAATCAAGCCTCGTGCTAAAATATAGCTTTTTCAGCTTTTGTTTTCACCCAGTGTGTGTCACGCATGTGAACGGATTTCTAATACCGATATGTTTACTAATACATTAAATCTGACCATAAGTGTAACAAGTAATTTTTTTTTAAATGTTAATACTTTATCGAATCAAGTCAGTCTTGAAATACATATACCTTTTTTCTAATTTCTTTCAGATAGCAATAAAATGTCACATTACTGTATATTAATTGTCGATTAAATCCAGTTATATTTATAAACTGTTGTTTTCTTTTCAATCCGTATGCTATAAAACTGTGTTTTAAACGTTAGACTAGCAATGATGCACACGGTAGAGGAGATTAATTGTTAAACAGATAAGCAATATTTACCATTTTTTTGTCAAGGTCTTCTCCTGTGTAGAAAGTCTTCAGTGTGGGCTCTCAGGCTATATTGGAAACTGTGGAAATAATCCGTTTGCACTAAAACTCACTATGCAGATTCTTGGACGTAAAAACGAATATACTGCTGATAAATGTGTATAATTATAATAGGCGATATGGTGGATAGTCGATAGAAAAGTGGTGACTTTGATATAAAATGTGCCTAACTTTATAGCTAGTCTGTTGATCAGCCATTGGCTGTTTAAAAGGTTCGTCGATAATTGGTTGGTCCAAAGTATAAGCCAATCAGTGATCGAAAAATATTTACCCACATTGGGATTCTGGTGTCTCATGTAGGACAGTTCTTGTTTTAAGCTTTAACGTAGAAGGAGCCAACATCATTAGATAGTCTTTAAACCATTTATTGGGCAGTATATAAATAAAATATTAAGAAAAGCTGTAGACCTGATGCAAAATCATTGTATTGCATAATCTTTAACTATTTTTTCTTTTCTCTGATTAAATAAAAGTGTTGAAAGTAAAACAAAATTAATTCGGCTTTCGGTGAGATCATGCACCCTAGCTGTTATACATGTATATTACCATATTTGTAACTATATATCATATATTGTTAACCTTATCTGAACCATTTCGTGAAATATTTATAACGAATTTATTAGTTCACTCGACAAAACATCTATATATCGCTTTTTAATAATGTTTTCAATAAGAACTTCCTACCAAATCCAAATTTCCCTAATTATACCTTGAATACTTTTAACTTTAAAATAATGACTATATTTGTCTGGTTATTGAACGGTTGTGAACCTCCTTTCCTATACGGCAGCTAAATTGTCCACAAATTGCCAACTCAGTTAATACAGATTAATAAGAACTTTCGTCATGGGCCGCACGTTGGCGCGTCACATTAAATCATTCAAAAACTACTTCGTTTTTGTGCTCTAGACGCCGATTGCCGTCAAATATGAAAATTCACTTTATGGGAAACAACATCGATCCCAGTGATTGTCATAAACATGTTGGCATTACTTTTAATAGCCTTGGCAACTGGAAAAACCATATTAATATTCTTATATCCAAAGCCAATTGAAAGATTTCTCTACTACGAGGACTGAAATATCGCCTCAACAGAAAATGTCTAGAGATAATGTACAAGAGTTTCATCAGGCCTTCCCTTGAATACTCTGATGTGGTATGGCACAATTAAACAGAGCAACAAATTAGGGATATTGAACAGCTACAAACAAATGTTTACGAAGGTTTATCGACTTTTCATAAAATTAACAACGACGAGATTAATGTTTCATTTCGCGAAAAACAACCTTCTCATGTTAGTTCAAGGAATCCTTCCCTCCAACGATCAAATAACTCATTTACTTTTTTTTCCGAACTGTATCATTTAGCCAATCTTTTTTTTTCCCAACCACGATACGTGATTGGAGCGCATTACCAGACAATATTAAACAGTTATCAGACTCTACTGAATTCAAAAATAAAAAATTAAGTATAATAAGAGTAGAAAGCCGGCTGAAATAGTTTTATAATGGTGATCGAATTAACAACATTTTCTTCTGTCGTCTTAAAAATGGGTGTAGTTCACTAAATGACGATTTATATAATAATTTCTTGGTTGATTCCCCTGGCTGTATGTGTACGCAGATCATTTTTTGCCGTAATGTCCCAAATATACTCTATTTAGATTGACACTTTTTGGGGAAATACGATTGTGTGGCTATAATGATGTAAGTAGACCGTTATTACTTTATGGTTCCAGCGAAATATCCGTTACAAAAAAGAATGACATTGTTAAAGCAACATGCAAATTTATTCAATCTTCCAAACGCTTCATTTAAGGTGCTTTTACACGCCCGTGGACCGACTTGCTGGTTGCATATACCGACTGACCACCCATTATTGTGATCATTGTATCGTGTACATTTACTTTGTAAAATAATTTGTAACAAACAGATAAACTTAATCTTAGGTAGGTCAACTGACCACCTAAGATTAACTTTATCTTTTTGTTACAAATTATTTTACGAAGTAAATGTACACGATACCAACCATGTGGCTTACTGTGTACAGTTTGATAGAAATAAAGTTTATAAACAAATATAATTATAAGTTTTGAACGACATTTAATTGAACAAATATAATTGAAAAAAAAACTATCCTTATGTGTGAATGAACTAAACGAACGTTTGTATATACTTGTTCTTGAGTATATATTGTATTATTCACCACATCTATGCGGGGAATGATGCCTACTTGGTAATACATGAGTGTAACTGTGCAGACTCTCTTTGAGAATATATACTTCGGAACATTTCAGCAACTGACGATAACAAAATAAAACTGAACCGAAATGTTATATTCAGTTCAGTTTCCCTTTTCTGAGTTACAAATAGGTGTTTAATTAAATTGGGACAAAACTCATTTTGTCTTGTTATGCGTTATGACTATTGGTGAAAACTATCAAATAGGCTATTAATAGCTATGCAACTTGGGGGTTATATATATTTTATGATAAGTAGGTTTCCAGCACATTGTTATTTCTTTATGTGGCTTTCTGTTTATATTTCTGTTCATATAGTGTTATTTATGGTATATTGGTGATCGCAATTGACGAGGGCAGTGAATGGATCAGGGTGTTTTGTCCACCCTTGGTATTTAGATAACGTTACTTGTCAGGGCTATTCCCTGCTGTTTCGCCGCGACAAGGGTTAATTAATAATAAGTATCTTTTGTTGGTTATCTGTCCGTCCTTGACATGTGATCTTTAGACATCCATAAATGAGTGTGTATTGTCAAGGATTGAAAAACAAGCAATCTTAAAGAGAGCACAGGTGTCGTTTTGTATATTTAAAATGTGCTAAACATATAAACATATTTAATGAAGCTTAAAACCACATGTCAATGTGCCCCTACTTGGGGGTCATAATAATCACCAATGTATTCGTCCAAGAGATTAAGCGTCGCGACATGGATTAAAGATAAATCACTCTTGTTTGCTATCTGTCTATCCTCGGCAGGAGGTCGCAAAGAGAGAGAGAGAGAGACAGTGAGGGGAGGGAAAGAGGGACGAAAAAGAGTAAGTGATCTGTAGTGTATTATTCACGTTAATATACGTGTAAATATATTTCACTTTTTAGTGACTTAATTCAGTATTTAAACTGTTTAGTTTTTAATGCTAATTGTTAAAAATAGTTATATATATATTTCATGTTTTACACTAATAAAATAAAACAACCTAACGACCGCGTGTAGATTGGTACATAAATATAATTAAATGACCATGTCTACAAGTACCGGTTTGTCACAGATATGATAATCTAATTTTGCGATTTGTTAAAGTGTATATATTCTTCCGACTATATTTCACAAAAATAGATTTGTTATTTTAATTAACGTTACAGCTAATAAATTAGCTAAGAATGTTGGCCCTGCAAGACAAATGCATTGGGTCCCTATTGAGAAAAGACCAGCGGCATCTAAGCCTGCTGCTACAGGAATATTCCGTATTCTTTATAGCGTTTCACTTCGCATTGTTTGTTGTGTTGCGGGTGTGAATACGGTTCTTTAATAATAGTGTGTGTTTTTTAAAACATGCAGTGGGATAATAGTTTTACGATATAGGCCTACCGGTAGTTGCGGAAATCGAAATATATATAGGAGCTATGCAAAATAAAAAAATATTAGTGACTGAGCTACATAGAGTTTTGCAGATTATTTCCGATAGTTTTATATATATTTTTTCTATTATGGAGATGTGTTATATGGAGATTTACTTCTGACGCATTTCGTAGATCAAAATTGGGTACAAACTGTCTTATAACTGATACAAAATGGCTTTCTTGACGCCAACTGTATGCATGGGGCCATGGATTGTAAACAAAACCTAGTTTTGAGGTCTTCGCTTTGGAAAAGGTATATACTGTGTCCTGTACACTAATTAGTTCGATAACACCCCCCGACAGCCAATTTGACCTTTTCTTTAATTGGTGAGTTTAATTATGGCTTTAATCCGCACAGTTTTGTCGTGTATAGTTATGATCTTCGAGTCTTTCACTTTTAACCTTTGATCTTAAAAATGCACAAATTTTCATTAAATAAAGTCGTACCGTAGTATGTTATTTTTAGATTTAAAGAGTAAAATATATGACTTGAAGATTATAACTATACACGAAAATAAAAACAATTTTGACTGGTGGTAGAGTGGTCCTATCTTCAATCAAGCTCGTGGGGGGAATATAATATTCTAAATGTTTGTCTGAACGCTATATTTATAAGATAAAGAAATCTCAATATTGCTGTTTAAATTAATTTTGAAAAAAGATTCTCATAAACTAGTTTCTTCTTTATGTCATAATATAGGCCTATATAGGCTATAGATCTAGGTGTGGATACGTATCTTTTAAATACTATACAGGCCTCCATATATACAGTAGGCATGCAGCAGAACCAAAATTCTACAAATACGGTCTGCCTCTAAATGATAAATAACGTTGAATGCGCATGATCTAATTACAGTGGAAGACATTTTTAAGCCAGTGGGATACTGATGATAAATGATTGATTTTGGCATGGAAATGGACGTCGAGAGGTCATTTTATGTGTCAGTCTAACGCAAAAGTGTTCAAGGAAGAAAACGAGATGGTTTAAGTCAGGGTAAGGCCATGAGATTGTTACATAGGCCTATTGGAAGATACATGGTAGCGGTCGGCTATTTCTAGCGATTAGGAAGCTTCATGTAGCATAGCTAAGTCCTAATCCTATTACTCAACACTTTCGCGCTCAACTCAGTCACGTGGTATAATTTTAAGACAAAGGTCATATCACGTACAGCCTGTTTGTTGACATAAAGAGGTCAACATGTCCAATCCTCTCGGGAAATTCCGCGATAGTCGTGTCTCTGCAAATGACGCATTTGCTTTAGTGCAGGACCGATATGTTCTATCTTGCTGCTTATGATAATGCTGATAACGTTTTTAACCTGTTTTATTAAGTTGAAAACAAGAACAGTTTTAAATAACGGAGACTTATTTATTTATTATTTAAAAAGTTGCTTTCTTCTGATGGCAGAGTTTTCAATGGTGTGTTTCTGTTTCGCTAGGTCTGTATCTGTTCAGAAACTGCGCAGAAGTAAGTGAGTAAAGATGTACTTTTTAATATCGCCTAGGTAATAGATGCATGTGAATGTGAAAGTTTTATCCTTTAATGAATTGTGTAATCACAATAGTTGGGCATTAGCATGTATGAGAATACCAACATTCGCATAATTTGATTGTTAGAAATGTTGAAAAAATACTGAAGTTTATTGAGTGAAACGATAAGTGTAGCCTAGTGGAAGTAAATCCAGGTACCGTAATTATGTTATTCTACCATGGTGTACATTACAATGCTAATCTCTATTACATACACTTGTATCCAGCTGGTAACCCTTCGTACTGGGGGGGCAGCATATCAGCTGACAGTCTCAGGCTAAACCATTCAGTAAAGTATTAATTACGGCACATTATCTCAAGGGCAAGTGGCGTCCTATAGTTATTATTATTAGTATATAAGTATTATGTTTTGTGAATTGTCTTTATCTTGTCATTGCTTGTTGGAGTCAGGAGTGTGTCCGATCTCTGGACAGACATGTTTTTATGTGAGTGAAATAACCTCAAGCTTGATGTAAAACTCGGTCAAGCAAACATTGAAATTTTCTGGATTAACAGCACGCCTCCATAAAACAAGATGATGGAAATCGATTGACTGCTAATGCATGTCTATCTCTCAATACATGTATGTTTATGAGTTTTCTTAAATTTTTTCCAGTATTTTTTCCACGTTTAAATTTTCGACTTGACATGACTCTAGAATTGAATTATTTAACTGTTGTACAGTTTAGGTCAAAATTAAGGCTAACATAATTAAAACTCTGGAATTTACCATAGTTAAGCTGTCAGCAATATTACAGTCTTTGGTTGCTGTGCCCCTTAAAATATTGTCCATTAAATGGATCAATTTGCATTTTAAAGATTTGCAAATTATTGTCCACCGCTACTGTAGCAGGGTCGACTTAGAAATACTACCCAGTGTCCGTCTTTTCATCTGTCCATCACAAATGTTAGTAAACAAGATAAATATAACATAATTTTACAATATTCATGCCTGTATGTGTCATGAACATGATAGGTAGAGAATAAATTTACAGATTAACTTCAGACTAGAAATAAAGTCTCTTTCTCTAAAGACAACAAATGAGATCTGATAGCATTTCATCGAATTTGGTCAAACAAGATGGCCACCAAGTCCACTGCATTATTTTACAATATTCATGTCTTTATACACATATATTGTGAACACGATCACTATGTAACAAAATTCACGAAAAAACCGAAATATAGTTTACTTCTATTAAGACAACTGAAGGGATTGCATTTCTTCAAATTGTTTAAAACAGAATGGTCGGCATTGCATATTTTATTATATTCCGTTTATGTGCTTTGAACATGATAATTTTTAGATCAAATTCACAGTTTCTATTAAAACCTGGAAGTTCTCTTTCTAAGACATAAGATAGGATTGCACTTCATGAATTGTCCAAAACAATATGGCCAAGATTTCAAATTTTTCAATATTCACGCCTGTGTGTTGTAAACATAATAGTGTTTAGAACAAATTCATTCAATAACATTATACTTTTACAGCAGCTTCTCTCCAGAAGCTTGTTCATTTAATACAATATATGTGGTTGTATTTCACTGGGTTTCACAAAAATATAGCCTACATTGCCTATTCCACCAAAATGATGATAAACACCATAACTTGTACTCTTTGGCTCCTTGAAGGTAAAACATGACTGTTAGTAGTAGGAAAAGGGGATTTGAGTGGGATAATGTGCATGTTTTTTCAAAAAAGTTTTCTAATGGTGGACCTGCTAGCTACTCAGCTTATTTTGTAATAGTTATTTGTTAAAAATAACATTGAAATAATAAGTTTTTAACACGGTAATACTGGAAAATCCCTTCGTTGCAGTTGAAACCATTTTATACAAAGTCTAGACATAATTTATCTGCTAATCCAGAAGTTACATACTCAATAATAGTGGGAAACTCAAAGTGGCCACAAAGTCACTTCATCCTGAAAAGCTTGATCAGTATCAACTGGAACTAAACTCAACAGTGAGTCTTAAGGTATGTTGTATAATGATACATTAATATAGGCTAGGATACCAAACAATAGTTCAAGTTAAAATATACATGATAAATAGCAGACCTGCCTACTCTATGCATTCTGAAGTATTTTGTACACATAATTTATGTTATATACACCAATTTCTTCTAGGGTAGGCAGATCTTATATTGGGCTGGTAGTGGTTATCCATATGAGTGAAATAACCTTAAGTACAGCATAAAAGCCCGATGAAACATACATTTAACGGTTTTAATACCTGTGGGTTTGGGGTGTTAACGTATATGCTATTTACTATTAAGCAAAACAGTTAACTATGATAGACTGAATCACTATTTTATGACAATTTGACTAACAGTCAGTAGTGAAAACAATTATCACAGCCCTTGAGCATTTACCTAGCATGCTGTCAAGTGTGAACCATGTTCTTGAACTATTCGTATTGCAATACACAATGCCTATTTGACTGATTATTATGTTGAGGATAACAGCAGATGTTACACCTTTATGCAGCGGTTTGGCCCATTTTTTATATTCAGAATTTTATAACTCGCCAGTGGTCATCAAAACTCAATATCAAATTTAATAAAAAGTCAATTGTCATTATTTGTCATCGTGGTATTCCCAATGCAAAAGTGTCTATAAACCTCTGACATGGTGTCTTTAAATTCTTGAAGTAGTAATATTGATCACTGATATTTACAAATTGTTGGTTGACAAAAACACATTATATTGTATGTGAACACTGTAGCTTATATCCAACTAAAGCGCCATGTACTGGCAAAACAGTCTAGTAAAACTGTGCCAAAATGAATCGCAAAAATGATAACAAGCCTTGATTGGTTTTTCTTGGGTTGTATTTTGTAAATTTAATAAAATTGAAAAATAAATTAAGCTAAAAAGTAAAATAATGATAATTCTAATTCTGTTTTTGTTTTAGGTACAGTCCTACACACAGCATCAGTCTAAGGTTAAAAAGAACAACGATTGTTTACGGTAAGAAGGTTTATGGAAATAGTTTTTCAATCTTTTCACTTGTTATCTTCAAGTTCAATTTAATATATTATTTTCTAAATAATGTTACGTCTACATATCAAACATTTACTTTATGATGGCTGATGTCAAATTCAGTAAAAGCTGCTAAATTTCACTCCCAAAATTATGGGCAAAACATATTATTGATAATGTTTGCATGATTTAAGTATTCTTAATAATCTTACAAATTTTATAAAATGTTATCTGGGTTCTATCTTTGAAATGAAGAATCAAGGGCTTAGGCAGACACCCGTCCAAGTGGACGCCCTGAAGCGAACAATTGCCTCAATTAGACACCCTATTTTAAGAAATTTTAACATGCAGGAGATAGGAAAACTGTCAAAATTGGACACCCAGTTATTTGAAAAAAGGAGCAAAATGACCATTTTGGACACCATACTTTTGATTTCTGGCTAGGCCCCTGTGAAGAATATACTTCTTAGAACTTGGCTCACTAAATACCAAGTAACATAGCCCTGCAAATATTTTGCAAGAAGGGAATGAGGGGTAGCAGGTGGTTGGAGGGAGGTTTTATATTGCCATGGTGCGCTTAGAAGTATAGGGCAACAGGAAGCTGTTGTGGCATCCTGCTATGTCCTGTGATCTTTTGTATTTTGTCGTTTCATTGCTAGTGGCGTCTGGGTGGTGTCCTGAACTCATTGGGTTGGCATGTTGTCCTCTGTTTTTTTCTGCCTGTAGTATATACTTAGATTTTACACCATACACATATATCAAGTAATTATGGCAATACATGTACTGTACTTTTAAAGAAAACTCGTGATGTTGTGCGGCAGCTATAAGCCAGTCCTTAAAATCTGTTATGTCTCTTTAATATTTTAATGGAGAATATAATAGAATAAGCTTTATTTGGTATTGATAGTTTGCATACAATTTTAAACATTGGCTTAAAGCTCTATGCATCGACTTATGCCGTCGGTGGTATTTAATCTGTGCTGTTGTTGTTGCGGGCTGACATATATTTTTTTGACAAGAGTGTTAAATAAAAAAGAGGGAAAAGATCTGAGCAGTGCAAATAATTTAAATGAGACCTATTTATAATGGAAATCAAATACAATTACTTATTTTGCTTTTAGAAAGGTGAGATAACCAAGCAAAAATGTAGTCTTATCAATTTTGCATTTAACCAATAAGAGGCACCCATAGTCAAATCAAAAACACTCTTATGATCAAAAGTAAAATTATCCAAAAATTATATAGTAAGGGAAAAAAGATTTAATATGTTTGCCTTAAGTAGTAAGTTCATACAAACACAGAAGAAAGGGCATATGGTGAGCCAAGCATACTTCTTTCAATCGGAATGTACAGGTAAACTTAGTTTTATACCATTAGCTTATTGAATAGTCTTAAGTCTTTGCATACTAAAATTCCATATCCAAACATCAGTATGATTAAAGCACTAGAAGTAACCCAAACTGTAAAGAAAATAAGGTAGTTTGGGTAGTCCTTCAGATTTGTATTCCAATAACTTTATGTAAGTGTTGTTTAGATATTTTAAGGACCAATTTATGATATTCCATGGTAGGTAGATTAGCATATTGGGTACTGGGTTGGTCATATTGGAATACAATCAGAATTATGACTTTTTAAGAGCCTATGTCAGGATCAAAATTTTATTTGGAGTGTTTCAATCCAATAAGATTCTGTCTCCAAGTGTTTCTGTTTAGTTTCCTCTTCTAAAGGAAGAATTGCCCTTACAGAGAAATCAATAATTATATCATCCTGTAGAATTTTGAAAATCCTATAGGATACCATAAGAAATTTTGTTCAGTTTTTGTTTTATTAAACTGGCTTGATCTCAAAATGATCTATAACAGATTGCCTGTGATCAACAGTTATTGAGGATTTTTTTTAACCAAAGGAGATTTTTGGTTTCTCCCCCATACTGACACTTCTTACAAGTGATAAGATATGTGACATTTTCTGAATCAGAGTTTAGAACATCTGCGAAATAAAAAAACATTACTAGTTTGTTCTCCCAAAAAGAATGTCATATTTGGTATGTAAGAATCCAGCTTGCACCGTATGTTGTCAAAACTAACATCTATTTTCTTTGAAGCAAATTGGCATTTGTTGTGATACATGCTCTCATACTATATTTGTGTTTTTCTATTCAGGTAAATCATGCCTAGGAAACGTTACTGGAAAAAAGCCAGAATAGTTAAGGTAGGTGAAGTTTCAGGATCAAAGATGAAATTCAGATTATAATTCATAATTACTATACACCTACTCAATTTTCAATGGGAAACAATTTGAAATAAATGTAATACTTGTAAATGTCTTAACTTAATATGAAGTTGATATTTGGCTCATGGCCGCTGTATTTTTTTATAAGTATGTTTGTTATGTCTGTCCGGGAAGTTTTAGGGGGTTGTATATTTGCTGCTTTTTAATTTCTTATACTAAAACTGTCTTGCAACTTCTTTTGTATGAAGATGTGCCATGTAAAAACACTTCTATAGAATAAAATTATGTAAATTAACTGTTTGTCTTTTTTTCTTTGACCTAATCATATCATAGCTGCATACTATTAGCCAGAAATCAAGAACAGGGTGTCTCAAATCAACATTTTTACAGAAACAGGGTGTCTCATTTTACTGATCCCTATCTTTCCCATGTTAAATTTGACTGAAACAGGGTGTC
>JAVFBX010100000.1:0-16236 GCA_034783855.1 Mopalia kennerleyi | reverse complement strand
TTGGGCTGGCACGTTGTCATATAAGTGAAATACCCTTGAGTACGACGTTAAACCCCAATCAAACAAACAAACAATATTTTTATAGATATCACTAGACCTATTTTGTTGTTTCTTTTTAACATCTGAAAAGCATTAAGCTATTGATTGAATAACTAAAAGGGCAACAGTTGTATGGATTTCTGCTTATCATTTATGTTTATTTTGACCAAAATTCCAGTATCTTTCTTGGCAATACTCAGTGCTGTAGAAGGATGCCTGGATGGACATGCAACCTTATGTCAAACTATTTGAGAAGTTAAAATCTATACAGTACTCTTGTTGTTTTAGTGTATATAGAGTTTGTTAGTAACTGTACTTAGTATAAATACAGTTGTAATAGCCACCATCTTCCATGATAAAGAAGATATTATAAAGAAGTAGGCTACATTTATACAAGCCAACCAGGAAAGTAAATTTAAGCCCCGACATCGTACTGCTCAAGTTTATACTATCTTTCAATGGTTGCTATCTGGTATAATATTGTTTTTCTTGCATTTGTAGGCTGAGTCTAGTAGTTATGCCTTAGCCATGGAGTCCAAACAATCCCTATCCCTGGACCAAATTAATAAGGTAAATACCCAGGGTACAGGAGAACCCCAATTTACTCTCAGACTAATGAGACTAATTTCTGTCTGGTGTGTTTTGCTGAGCTATCTGACATACTCATGGGAGTGTAGGAACACAGGAAGCTCCTGTAAACAATGATGGATAGGAGACATTATCTAATTACTTTATTCTACAAACACATACAACACTTCAGTCCTCTGACTAAGGGCAGTCTGTTTGAAAAGTGGCAATGCTGTCTTTATTTTGCACTGGAGGAAGATTAACTTTCCAAAAGTATCAAAACACTTCACATTTTATTGTTGTGCTAGTGTCAATTATTGTTGGGATATATTGCCATCATATAAGTAAAAAACCTTTAAGCATGACCTAAACCATCTATCAATCAATCATACAACACCATTACTGTTTCGACTACATTGCAGTTGTTATGTAAGTAATACTTCCTTGAACAAATTAATAAACACATCAATCTGAGGTTTATTTTGATGTGAATTTATAATCTATACAGAATATTCCTCAGGAGCTTGTGTGTGTTTTTTTATGGAATTCACTGGAGCTCTATTCTAGCAAATCCAACATCTCTTGGTTGTATCTTGGTTGTTCATTTCCAGATACACCATGCTGTTTAAGTTTTACTTTGGTTTAATTTTTCTATCTTTTGGATACGGTGTATGTTAAACTTTTACTATTTAATTATGCACCCCCTGTAATGTCTTTCTTTGTTGCTAGTGATATTCAGTGGGGTTATCTTCACCCACTGAGCTCGCACCCTGTCATATAAGTGAATTAACCTTAAGTATGGCTGAAGACTTTAAAGAAATAGATACGCTTTATATGTATGTTAATATTCATTGGTATCTATTGACTTGTCTACATATATCTGTCATTTTGTGCTCCTGGCTTTTACTGGGTCGATACTCAAAGTTCATTAATCACTGGTACCTTATGTGCGTTAATATTTAATCCCTGGTACTGTGTCTCTGTTAATCTTTAACCTCTGTCTACTTGCTGTCTGTTGCAGGAAGGAAAGGAGGAGATTGAGAAGCTAGTAGGGATTGCTATAAACTCCTTACTCTGTGTTCCTGTGGCCAGTCGAGCTAATGGCCAGCTTATTGCTCTCATGTGTCTCGTGAATAAGCTCAACTCAGCCAGGTACTCATTCTAAATATACACCTGGGAGACTCGCACAGTATAATCACTTCTCTCGTCCTCCCAGTGACAGTAACTATGCATGTTGTGTAAACCTGAATGTTTCAGCTTCATTTTCATCTGTATTTCTATAAACGGTGAACTAGTGAGGCAATATGTAATAATCGTTTCTATGAATTCAGTGTAGCTAATCAAGGCTAAACTATTCCTTGTTCACATTGTCTACACCTGTCTATATAGCTTACCAAGAATCCCTTGACTTTGTTAACATGACTAAAACATTGACAACTGCAATTTGGATTTAAACCTAACTATAGGAGATACGGTTATAGATATGACAGGGTAAATATCAATTAATCTATGACCTCTTCTGTGGCAGATTAAGGTTAACTTATTGTGGTAGCGAACATTTTTCTTTAAAAACAGAATTGTGTTAATGAGATTTCAACCTCTGCTTCAAAATTTAATCTTATGCTGCAGAATTTGAAGCATTATTTAATTATATTTCCAAATCTGTTACCTTTTGAAAAAAAAGTTTTAAATCTCTTTTAGGCTAATATTTTTTTAACAGAATTACTGAAAATTGTTACTTTTAGATTTACCGATGATGATATACAGACAGTACAACATTGTTTCAAATACACCTCTTCTGTACTTACCAGTACATTAGCTGTACAAAATGAAAGAAGGTTGAAAAATGAAACACAAGTAAGTGTTAATAAAGTTGTTCTTTCTGTCTTAAAATATAACAAATCTGGTTAACTGTTGGCACAAGGTAAAATCTGAAATGCGTTTACTATTGTTTATAAAAGTTCCTTATATCCATGACTTATTTGACTACAGTAGAACATGCTATTTTTTCTTCTTTTTTTCCCCAATAATAAAACTAATTCACCAATATCCAGATGCTGGCTTGTGCATCCTATCATATTTTTTTTTATATAAAGATATCGATATATCTAGATGTTGTCACTGTATACCAGCATATAAATTATTCGTTAAACCTCATCAATCAAACAAACAATTGATATACTTTATATTTTATATTTGAACAACGTTTGATAATTCTTTCTTGTAGACATTATTACAAGTGGCCAGAAACCTATTTACGCATTTAGGTGAGTGTCTTCATTCCACAGCACATCTTCCCCTTTGTCACTTCACTTCTCATGATATACCCTGTAGATGTAGATTACATATGAATTTTCCATCAATATCACCTATTTTCACTGAAGTCAAACTCTTCCAAGAATCAATTGCTATGTTGCCAAATTATCGCCGTCGCAAATACGTAGCTGATTTATATGCATCAGATGAAAACCTGTCAAAAAGAAAGAGGACAGATGGTAGAAGTGAAGTAGAAAATCAGTTACATGAGCAGGACAATCTCGCTAATGTTTTAATGCAGTCAGAAATGACACAGAGACTCAAACCAGCTCCATTGGTGTTCAGATATCATCCTAAAGTAAAGTCCCCAGAAAAGAAAGTGACACGCTCAAGGGCAGCTCCTAAGAGTCCATACAGCCCAAGACGAGGGAAACCTGTTCCTCAAACTGATGACCATGAGGAGGAGGATTCTAGCGATGAAAGCTTTGTACACATTCCAGGTCTCTCTGGACTGGAGTATGTCAAGATGAATTCACTGGACCGTGACTTTGTTAAGAATTTCACCCTTAGTTTACAAGAATCGACAGAAGCACAAAGTGCATGTGTAATACCCAATCAAATTGCTGCTGAAGGTAATGCAAATATGTTATGTGCACCTATAATTCAAATCACTCCGAGTGGAGAAGAGTTGAGGAATAATCCAGATGACCGTTCACAGAGAGCAGCAGACTATGTTATAAGCAGTGAATTGGGAGTAGATCCAAGCTTAGTAGAGGCTACAGTTATAACTCATGAGTCAGGAACAGAAGAGAATCAAAGGAAAGATAGGAAATTGGAAGAGGAGAGAGATCCATATGATGTTACAGTTAGTCCAGTATTCTCCTCAAGCCAACCTTCAATCAGGGATGCAGAGGGTATGGAGGAACACCTGGACAAAGATTCATCACATGGAACAGAATTCTCTGAGAATGCATCTATGTGTGTTAATGTATCCTTGAGTCGTGACGAGCTCAATGACGGTTTTCTTATCTCGGCAAAACGATCAAGGTCCAAGCTGTGCCTGTCTGGAAGCTATGCTGCCTTGAATGAGCTAGATGAAAATCTTGTTGGCAATGTAAGTAACTCCATGTTGGCATCAGAAGATGGATCACATGTTCTCTTGGTTCAGGATATAAACCATCCTCATCAAACATGTTCCTCTCCCTTTTTTTATTTAAATAATCCTCCACTTGAAATAGGTCAGGATAGAAAGGGCATGGCAAATTTGGGGACTCAAACATCTAGCAGTCACTTGAAATCTACACATTTGAAACCACATTCTTTAAAGAAATATTGGTCAAGTAGGTGATGCTGTTCCTTGTTGAAGGTTTTATTTGAGTTTGTTGAAAGTTCTGTTCTCTTTCTCTTCATTAAAAACCTATTTTGTATTACATCCTTGAATACCGTTTGGGTTTCCTGTCATTTATTCCTTAGGTTCAAGCTTATTTAAGTTGACACTGCTGGGAAATTTCTGTACAGATTAAATTAAATCAGTTAGGGCTCAGCCTCTTGCATTTGTATGTTTGATAATTTACTGCTTTGTTCAGTTTTTTTCAGTGTTTGCTTCCGAGTACAATGCTTTAGAGTGCTATGTTCTAAATCTCAACAAGATCAATTCTCTATTAAGTCACTTGAATGGATTGTTGTAAAAGTATTCATTTTGTCGTATACTTTACTATCATTGAAGACAATATGTAATGTTAAAGTTAGCCTTGGTTAAGTTTATAAATATAAACTAACAAGTATATCTTGTGTTTGACGTCATAATTCTAACAATATCCTTTGTTTCTTTTGTGCAGATGACCTTACTACTCTACTGAGAGAAATCATGCAAGAAGCCAGAAATTTAACAAAAGCTGAAAGGTTGGTTTTGTTTCGGGTTGATATTTCCCACTAGGTATTTCATTTTTGCCCTGGTGGTTGGGATGGAGATTTCTGTTGCCCTGGTGTTCTTGGCGCTTAGGGGCAACAGGAATCTGTTTTGAATGTCTTTGTATTTCACCTTGTGATGTCATTGTGGTCAGTGACATCAAGAGTAGTTTTAGGAATCCAACAGTTGACAGACTGTCATGAGTGAAAGTATGGTGAAAAACTCCAAACATTGTACATTCTAACCTTATTAATTTATGTGTATTTCTCACAAATGTGTCTTATTTAATGTCACATTTAATTGGAAAATTGTAAATGGCTGTTTACCACTAAAAGTATGCAGCGCTATGATGTTAATGAAATAGCTTTAAGTACAACCTCAATGATCAAAGATATAATATAATAATGTGAAAGGTGAATGGTTTGCAGGTGCTCTGTGTTCCTTATAGATGACCACGAGGAAGAACTAGTAGCCATGGTGTTTGATGGAGTCACCAAAGACAACAATGAAGTAAGATCATCTCTTTTCTTATATTATGTGCCATCAGGTATATGAGTGAGTCACACGGTTCTCAATCACAATTAGGCAGGGAAAAGTGTGAAGTGGACAATCTGTCGTGATATAAGTGAAATACCCTTGAGTACAACATTAAACCCTAATCAAACAAACAAAACTCTAATATAATGTGTATATGGGGATTCATCTGAGGCGACTCTAGCAAAAGCGGGATTTTTTTAATACATTTTTTCTTCTCAGATTTTCCACGGTATATAGGTAAGGCAGTGAGAAGTGGACAATGCGTCATTGTATAAGTGAAATACCCTTGATTACAAGCCCCTATCAATCAAACAAATCCAGCTTACCGTCCAGTGCCTTAAACAAAAATTATCTGAAATTTAATTGGTTAGATTTATATTTATATCTTTCCTCAGATTGAATAAAATTGGTATTTTGTTTATTCATTTAATCATGTGCTCATCTTAGATTCAGTTGGTGACAAATGTATAGGTTTTTTTAAATTCACGAAAATGTCAATCAATTATTTTGTTTGTTTGTTCTGAATCTCCTTGAAACTGATTTATTGTCCAGAAACTGTAGGATATGACAATGCAGCCGGATACTACCACTGCTTTTATATCCATCAAATTATTCATTAATATTAGAACGTGTTTAATTTCTACACGCACTCACCTGTCCATCTACCTTGGGAATACCCAGCAAAAAGGTTTATGGTCTGTGAGCTTCCGGTACAAGTGGTTCAATTTGCATAAATGTAGGCTATAGAGCATAGTCTTGTATCTAATTATTGTTTCCATCGACATCAAGGTTGGTTTCCTTCAATCATTGGGCCCTCTGGCTAAGGGCAGTTTGTTTGAAGAGTAGCAATGCTGTCTTTTCTTTACACTGGAGGAAAATTACATTTCGAACATTATGAAAACACTTCGCATCATGATTGTGTTAGGGTCAATTATTGTTGGAATACATTGTTGTCATATGAGTGAGAATAACCTTGAGCACGGCGTAAAACACCAATCAATCAACTCTTCAACCTTGGGATAGCATCTCATCACAAATTAAATATTCTATATGCTATTGAACTAAATGCTAGAAATTTACAAAGCAGCTCTCTGCTCAACATGTATTGGATGACCAGTGTTTTCTTTCTTAACAAACTGATCTTTACAATTGTGATTGCCAGGGTGTCCACCTTTAGTGCTGCGTGTTTTCTTCCCCAGAAGCAGTTTTATAGCAGCCATACCAGTTCTCCACCTCATGGCTGTCCTGTAGTGTCTGTTCATTCCCAATCAATAACCCAGGCTGGTTCAGTTTATCACCTTCTGCACGCTGTCCCTGTCCTCTCAATATTGAACGCAATAAAAGCTGTCATTGAGGGGAATACATGTACAAGAAGCACACATAATAGTTATATTCTTGAGCCTTACATGAAAAGTTTCATGTACAGGCGACTGGTTGGGAGGTACTTCATATCCAATCTCTTTTACATAAACTTTTTTTGCTTCAAATTTCTAATACAGTTAATCCCAAGTTATTAATTTTCCAAAATACGTCTCCTATTTTTAATCCACGCTTTTACTTTTTATGATAGTTATGTATTGTCCTTATTATTTCATGATTATAATTAATAGGTCCAGAAAGAGATTAGGATTCCAATTACCCAGGGCATCGCTGGACATGTGGCGACAACAGGTATATTACACAGATTTATTCTTACACCTACATAACGTACTCATTAATGATGAATTAAAAATTGTAGGATATTTTTCTCTTTGACAGCTCGTGACAGTATTGTCCTTATAGGGACAGTCAGCCATTTCCTCTTTGTCTGTCAAATTCGTCTTTCATTTGTTTTCCCAAACAAAGCTGTGGAATAAATAATTGATTAGCTTTTATTTTGAAAGTTCATCAAACTCGCCAGGGCCTGTACTCCCCATGGACAATATTCCTGAAGAGCTTTGATCAAAACCATGTTCTCGTAGTGAAAGACGTGGCAAATATTTTTTAAAAGCTATTTTATGTCAACATTTATCTCTAGTGTGATTTTTTTTATTGTTTAGTATGGTAATCTTATCTCGATTACTTATTATTACTTTCATTTCCAGGTGAACTTTTGAATATCCGTGATGCTTATTCACATCCCCTGTTTTATAGAGGAATAGATGAATCCACTGGTTTCAGAACAAGGTATTACTGGTTTGTGAAATGTAACCGGTCTCCCTATATTTATAATTTTATACCTAATAAAGGGTCGTGATGATTTGTTTTTCTCAAGTTTTTGAAAGTTACAACTTAAATGGATAGTACCTCATACGTTGCTGTTATTTCTCCATTCCATAAAACCACACCGTTCCCATAGAAACATAATATATTCCCTCAAACTACATTAGCCTATGTACTGGTTTCTTAGTTCCTCTGTCAAAGGTAGTTCTTGATTGCTGTTTCATTTTCAGTTTATTGAGGTGTCTCAGACATTCATGTTTAAATACTCACTGTAAATATTTCATTTCCCATCGTTTGCTTTGAGGGAGATCCCTGTTTAATACAAACTTATCATTGACATCGTAGTATGTATATATGTCTCAATTGTCTTTTCAGGAATATACTATGTTTTCCCATCAAGGATGAAAATAGTAAGTCATTCTTATTATTGTTATAGAATATTCTTCAAATTGATTTATTCATTTAGCATGTCTTTTACGGAATACAATTCAGAGATAATATTAAAGTGTCATGGGAGCAATTCTATGTTTTTAAAAACTTATGCATTTAAAAAAAATTGTCTTTAATACCGTCTACTGGTTAAAATCAAGATTTGTTCTTGATTAGATTATCCAAAAAGGCCAAACTCTTTATAAATGCATGAAGCCCAGAATAAATTTTTGTTTTCATAATGCAGGGTAAATACACTCAATCATGTGTTAAAATTTAAAATTTATTAAATTAAAACGTGGATTCTTTTTTGAAATCAAATAATTGTATTTTCATATTGGACTAGGTTTTTAGAGGTGTTTAATTGAGTTGGGATAATACTTTCTAACAGCAGATTCTAGTTCATAACATTTTGTAGGATGTGGCCTTTACGTGAATTTATGACTATCCTTATTATTAGTCAGGCATCAAATCACCACTGAGAATCATTGAAAGCTTCTGTCATTCAATTTCTCAAAAACACTGCGAATGAATTGTGTGTTTTTTTGTTGAATAGGTCGTGTTATAGGTGTGGCTCAGTTATGCAACAAGAAGACTGGACCTAGTTTTACACAGTTTGATGAAGAGATAGCGTCTGCCTTCTCTGTCTACTGTTGTATTAGTATCATTCATGTAAGTGACACCAAACATCACATAAACAAGTTAAATGTCAAATGTAACCAAATCCAACTGAACCCGAAGTTTAATTATACATAATTATGCTTCATGTAAACATGACATGTTTAATGTGTTTTGAACTCTTAATCATCAGGGGCTAGTTTCTCGAAAGACGATTAGCCGCTAACACCAGATTAAATTGCTTCTATCGGTTTAGAAATAGACCTACAACATGATGTGACGTCATCCAATACAGGATTATATTTAACAATGCTTCGAGCAACTGGCACCAGAATATTTTACCTGCTAATTCAGTGATTACAATCACCAAGATAAATGCTGGTTATACAAATTCATATACATGTACATGTATGATCCAATAAAATACGTAGAAGGATGGTATTCCTTTTGCCTGGTATTTAAACTATCATTGTAAATAATTAAACTGTTTCTATATTTCATTGAAGGAAGTAGCTGAACTGCAGCTTGAACCTTGAATATGTCATTTGTTTTTTTCTAAGTTAATTGTACCACTGTTCTAGAAGTGAATTTAGGTACGTTTGATCTTGCAGTCGCTCATGTACAAGAAAGTGATAGATGCTCAGCATCGCAACAGTTTGGCTAATGAGCTAATGATGTATCATATGAAGGTAGCATATTGTGAACTTGTGCATGGTGGTTGTGAATTCTATCTGTCCTAAACATTAGAGCCTGTCTTGGTCAGAATTAACAGTTAACTAGAGATCAGCTTCAGTCTATTGTTAACAAACCCACAAGTATATTCAAAACTCCAGAGCTTTAAGTGTAGATGTGATATTTATCCCTTCTAACCTGATTCCTGGCTTCCCCCCCTTCCTATCTGATGATGTACTGTTAATACTGACCATTTAACAGCTCTCACTAATACATGGATGTAATGCACTGATAGACTAGACCTGTATATATTGTCACCTGTCTGTCCCTGTCACTGTAGTCATTTCTATTACAGAGTCTGATGTACAAGAAATTAGAGGATTCTCACAATCGTAATAAATTGTCAATAGAACTCATGATCTACCATATGAAGGTTAGTACATGTATTAGAGCCAGACCTCCATTGGAAGGAGGAAAGTCATCTACCTTTTCAGGCACAAATTGACTAAACGGCTGTTAGATTCAAGTCAGAGTTATTGTACCTTATACAGGTGATGTTTATCAGGTGTTTTCATCTGTATGCGGGAAAATGCGATGTTCACAGCTCAGTTATTTTTCACCACATTCTTAGCCATGGTGCCAATGGAAGAAGTGTGTGGGGAAGGGGGGGGATTAATTTCTATCTTGATGCGCAGGATAAGCGGTTTATAGTTGACCCAGTTTCCATAGACTTTCTTCTTCTCACTAGTGAAATTTCTGATTAAACTTCACCGTGTCACAAGGAGACATAACGAACATATGAGTGAAGTTACCTAGAGTATGGTGTTCAAAACCTTGGAAAAAAAAATTTGTATAAATCTTCAATCTCATACCAGTCACTAATAACACCAAATAAATATTATTACAGCTGAACTGGTATGATTGCTAAAGTTGAAAATAATGATGCGCTATAATGGTTATATACATTATTATAAACATCTCAAGACTCTTCTTTTGTTATTAATGTTGAATGTAATCTTTTTATCACTTTTTTTTTTGTTTATTTTTTATTTTCCCCATTTACCTTTATTTGTTTTTCATGACATCACTTTTGATTGACTTGAATGAATATCTGAACACTTACTCCTGTCCTAAATGGTGTATCAAATTGTTTGTACATTTGTATTGGTGTGTAATGCATTGAGTTTGTTTATGTTTGGCAATATTGTGAAATACTTACAGAAATCTTGTAATTTTGTTGTGTCTATTTTGTGAGAATTGTGGTTCATTTGTCCTCCCATACGTTAGCATGGCACACAAGTGCTGAGGTATAGTATATCAAGTCTACCATGTATTGCACATATGCTGGAATCTTAAATAATTTGTTCCAAGCGTAGACCAAATTGTTATACACCTTCTACAAAATTTTAAAATTGTTCTTAACTATAGTGGAATACTCAATACATTGTCAAAATGAACAAATCATAAAGATAACTTATCATATGATTATATATTTGTTTAATGAATTGTGGTTTTCTACTGTACCCTGTAAATGTTAATTCACTCCTATGATGGCAGTCCAGTATATGAAAGAAATCACCATAACAAGACCACAGTCCCAGGACCTAGCCAAATCTCCAATGATTTCTATAAAATGACCATAAAATCTTGATTTTGGTGACAGGTACATGCCGAGGATGTGGGGACACTGTGTCAACTGGAAATTGTCTCTCCCATTCAAATTCATCCAGAGTTTGACCAGTTTCTTTATTCACCAAGACTTCTTCCAGAGGACAACACTACTATGGTATAATGGACTTGTTGTTTGTTTTTTTGGTTGAAACTTGACAAGTACATTTAAATCTTTAGTGCTTTCATCAAAACTCAAAACAGCAAATATTGTTTTGTAAACCTGTGACTTTGTTGCAGTTATTTCATGGTCAATGTATTTAAGATACCATGCACAAGTGTTTTCATATCAAATAGAAAATGGATAATAATCTGAAGACAACCTATTTCAAAATATACCATTGGACTACCTGAGAATTTATTAGCTAATTAAATTATTAAGCTGCCGAATCACATTTTATACACTGCTTTGTCATATGTACCTAGACATATTTTTTGTGTGTGCATTTATTGACATATTTTTGCATATTTAATTGACTGTTACAGGCTGTGATAAGCATGATGGAAGATCTTAATTTCATTTCGAGGTGGAGGATTAAGAAAGACACTTTATCTAGGTAATTTCTTATTATCTTTTAAAGTGTGTACAGTTAAGTGGGTGTAGCTAAATACAGAATAAAGCCATGTCTAGCATGACAGCCTACTATCCTCTTTCAATTTACCGCTCACCTGTTCGAGTTCGTCTGTTTACTTTGAGTAAAAAAGGGAGTCCCACAACGCTGCTCTAGCAATCACAGGGTTGCTTATTTAAGTTAGGAAGAGTGAGAAGTGAACAATTCATTTCACAAGTGAAATTCCCTTGAGTAAGATGTTAAACACCAATCAGACAAACTAAATACTGATACCACAATGGGTGGGCACATATTAGCAATATCACTCATTGAGGGACAAGGCGTTACTCTGAAGTTTCTGCAGATATTTTACAACCATTCACATGTACTACTAAGTCTTCAAACAGAAATTGGATACCTGGGGTATAGTGTTCATAACAGACAATGTATGACATTAAGAAGTAATGTGAAGATAGATATTAAATGAAAGCAATCAAGGTATGTGGTAGTTTGCTAAATGTTATTTGTGTTTGAACTGTTTCAGGTTCTTGTTAATGGTGAGGAAAGGTTACAGGAACCCCCCGTATCATAACTGGATGCATGCTTACTCTGTCGGCCACTTCTGTTTTCTCCTTGTCAAAAACCTTAAATTACAAAACTTCTTAGAGTAAGTGAAGTTTCACTCATTTCTAGCTACGTTTTATCATTTTTATACATGACATTACAAACATACACACATGTTTTACTTAGCTTTACTGGTTTTAGTGAACTTGTTTGTCTGTTCAACCTTAGGAAATCATATAAAAATACAAAATATAAATTTTGGACATGTCTTTGGAAAGTCTAGACCTAATGCAACAAATGAGGCACCATTTTGATGAAAAAGTTCAAGACACTGAAATAGGCATTTATAGATTGGCTACCAAAACAGTCTACATTTAATCTGTCAGCATGTGGTTAAGCCTATTTCAATGTACCTATTTAGTTGTCCGATATTCCGATGTAAAACACATTTTCCTTCTTTCTTCTTTTGTATTATTCATATAGTAAAAAAGTTCATGTATATGTTTTCAGTGATGTAGAACTATTTGCATTGTTTGTATCATGTTTGTGTCATGATATAGACCACAGAGGAACCAACAATTCATTCCAAGAAGCTTCAGTGAGTATGGCTGTTATTGCAATTTATCCTCATTACTGACCTGGGGGTTAGTTGTTTGCTCACAGGTGCTAAAACAAAGGGTTTGCACCACCCAAGTAATATAACTGATCTGTTTTGCATCTCTCAGATGACTGGTGGGCGGCTGAAGGGAATTTCCTATTGCCTTTGTGCTCTCCCTGTTTATACTGTCTTGTAATTATTACTAGTGAGTCGCGGATGGGCTGGCACACCATCATATGAGTGTCTATCAAAACAAAAAGCACAGTGTAATACCCAAGCCAATCAATCACTCTAAGGTGACTGCAAATATCACTCAAAACTGTTTATTGCATGTTTCTTCTCATCCTATCTTAGTCATGATATAAGGAAAATATCATTGGGAACGATGTTAAACACTAAAAAATCCATCTCTTGGTTTATTACCTCTAAGGTAGAATAATTACTGGTTCAAATCATGAGAGGAGTTGGTATGTGTATCTTAAGACAATGCTGTGATGACAGACACAAGGAAATGCCCACTCTGTATGAGTTGAATTATTTGTTTGTTTGATTGGGGTTTAACGTTGTAATCAAGGGTATTATACTTATATGATGACGATGTATGAGTTGAAGACCAGGTGAAAAAAGACTGCTGCATCAGTGTATCCCATGGGTAATGCAAGTACTGTAAGGAAAGGCATTCGAATGTAGGGAAACTGACCCCATTGTTTGGGACTTAAGAGGGTTTTATCCTATTTTCTGCACAATTAATAATTCAACTTTATTATAACCCAATTTATGAGAAATGTATTTTTACATTTGTAGTCGACAGTGCTAGCTGCGTTATACAGTTCTGAAGGATCTGTTATGGAGGTATGCTTAGATTGTTTAATGATGGTCATAACTATCGTCTTGTTTTACTATTGGATTGGGGAAGCTTTCATTTCTAACGCAGGAAAACATGACATTTAATGGCTGTGTAAGGGTGACTATTTACAAGCGAAATACCCTCATCCATTGCTTCAATAAAGAATTGATCAATGTGTACTGAATTATTAATTAGTCATGAGTATAAAACCATCAGAGCAATCATTAAATCTGATATTTAACATCAATAGATTTGTTTTTCTCTTGCAGTAACGGCTATAAACTGATCTTAAATTCTCATGAAAAGTTACATTTCTGTATTTTGTATGCTGTGTTTATATTTTAGAGACACCACTTTGCCCAGTCTATGTGTATTGTGAACACAGATGGATGTAATATATTTGAAAACCTCTCCAGAAAGGTAACTCTAACTTTTTAACTTAAAACAGGAGGAACATTTCATGGTTGTGTTGGTGTGACTTGAAGTACACCTTCATTATATAAGTGGCCCTCTGGCTATATGCAGTTTGTTTAAAGAGTAGCTATGCTGTCTTTATTGAACACTGGAAGAAAATGAACACTTCACATCTTGAATGTGCTATAGTGTCAATTATTGTTGGAATACCGCCGTCATATAAGTGAAATACCCTTAAGTACGGCATAGAACACCAATCTATCATAATATAAGTGAAATAGCCTTGAGCTTGTCATTAAATAGCAATTAATAAATCAATATTATGAAGTCTTGTGCCACTTCGAGCTCGATTGGTCAATGCTGTGTTTGTTTTAACTGTTGAAATAGGGAATGAATATTTCCATGTACAGTCACTCTATATGTGTTTATGCTCACCATGCCTTTTAGTAGATTGATCATAAAATATTTAAATTAGCTGTTATATACATTGTAGCTCATCATACAAATGCTTGCTCATGTTCGTCTTATCCTCATTTCATCTGGGCCCTGCAGCCATGTTAACTGTTTCCCTCACAGGATCCAGTCCCCCTGGGGACCTGCAGTATATGAGGGTTATTGAAGGGGTAGTTTTCCTCATAGTTTTCCACCTTATTTAAGAAAAGTAGAGTAAGAATTGCTCCATCCGTTGTCATTTAGGTGAAATACCCTTGAATTTATCATTAAAACCCAATTTAACAATCAAACAGTTTTTATCCCATTGGCATATTATACCGTAGGGATTATGTTGTCCATCAATCTGTCCGTCCATCCGTCTGTATAGAGAGCGTGAACAAGATAAAAACAATGCCACAACACTGGTTTTTTAAATTTTGGAAACACATAGGTCTTGCACTAAACTAAATTTCTATTTAAAATAGGGCCATTCAAATCAAATTTCTGATTTCCATGGCAACATAATGATACATAATAATAATAATAGTATTACAGACAACGTGAACACATTAAAAACTATACTGCTAAACACAGGGTTTTCAAATTTCAGAAACACATTTGTCTGACACTAAAATACATTCCTATTTAAAATGGATTATTCCAATCAAGTCTTTCATCTGTTTGTCTGTCCGCCCCAAAGAGGGCGTGACAAGATAAAAACAATGCTACGTTACACAAGATTTTCAAATTTTGGAAACCCATTGTTCTTACACTAAACTACATTCCTATTTTAAAATAGGGCCATTCCAATTAAATTTCTGGTTTCCATGCCTACATAATGAAACATGAAAATAATAACAGACCACGTGAGCACAGCGCCCTCTGGCTAAGGGCAGTTTGTTTGGAGTGTAGCAATGCTGTGTTTACTTAGCACTGGACGAAAATTAAATTTGCAGCATTATGGAAACGCTTCACATGTTGGTGTTGCTAGTATCAATTATTGTTGGAATACACCGTCTTCATATTTTGCTTAAGGGTATTTCACTTATATCATATAAGTGAAATACCCTTAAGCATGGTGTAAAACCCCAATCAAAAATACAAACAAACATGTGAACACAGTAAAAACATACCACTAAACGCAAAGTTTTCAAACTTTGGATACACATTAGTCTGACACTAAACTACTTTCCTATTTATAATGGTCTCATTCAAATCAAATTTTCTATCTGTCTGTCCATAAACAGGGCGTGAACAAGATTAAAACAATACCACTCAACACAGTGTTTTCAAATTTTGGAAATGCATTAGTTTGACACTAAACTATATTCCTATATAAAATTGGGCCATTCCAATCAAATTTTCCGTCTCTCTGTCCGAAAACCAGCGTGAACAAGACAAAAACAATACCACTTTAATAACACAGGCTTTGCTAATTTTTGAAACACCTTAGTCTTACACTAAACTACATTCCTATTTAAAATGGGGTCATCCCAGCAAACTTCTGGTTGGATAACCATAAAATTGAACTATGTTCATGATTAATGCACAGTGACAGTGGATATAGGGACTGTCTTAGCTTGTTTCTTCTTAACTCCCAACATTTTCATACTGACTACAAGATTAATAATAGAAATCTCCACATTTAAATGCGAACATGTTTGAATACCTAGCATGTTATTTGCCAAGACTGTATTTGACTGGACTGGAAATCTTCTGATCTGAGTTTGGGTACATGTATCGCATTGACTGGACTGGAAATCTTTTGATCTGAGTTCGGGTACATGTATGGCATTGACCGGACTGGAAATCTTCTGATCTGAGTTTGGGTACATGTATCGCATTGACTGGACTGGAAATCTTCTGATCTGAGTTAGGGTACATGTATCGCATTGACTGGACTGGAAATCTTCTGATCTGAGTTTGGGTACAT
>JAVFBX010099889.1:0-16236 GCA_034783855.1 Mopalia kennerleyi | reverse complement strand
CCCGCGGCCGTGGCGTAGTGGTTAGCGAGCGCGCTTTCTAACGCCCTCTTCGATTTACCGTTCACACGATCGAGTCCGTCTGTCGACCCTAAGGTATATTAGTGAGTCACAAGATGTGGCTCCGGCAATCGCGGGGGTGGTTTTTACGAGGGTTTCTCTCGGTTTTCCACCATACTAGGGCAAGGAGCAGTTAAAAGTGGACGATCCGTAGTCATATAAGTGAAATACCCTTGATCAGTACGACGTTAAACCCCAATCAAGCAAACTAAATATCTCGTCGTCACCCGGTCACTGTTTATATGTCCTAACATCTTATCGTTATCCTAAGACAATACTTTTGGCTCATTAATCAATTTATATTCCGCAGCTAAATCCTAAATGTTTCTTCTAATAATTCATGAAACCTGTAAATGAGCATTTCTATATTATTCTATTAGGACAACTGGGAATAATACAAATATTATTATTAAGTGTAGTGTCTTTTTAAAATCCAACTTCAAGGTCCACTTTATAAAAAATTTAAATATATTTAACATATGGTACTGTGCTAGTATGACACTGATAACTAATGCTTTATGTTCTACACTGTTTTAATAGGTATTCTTCCTTCTTCCTGCTCTTTGGTGTACAGAACTCTAATATAGTTTCCCTTATGTGCACTTGACATGAACTAACTTGTCGCTTATTTAGGACACAGAAACCAGTCATTACGTTACGTTATATAATAGAATATATATCAGAGTTGAAAAGTTTTCAGGAATTTTATTCCCACCTGGTTAAATTTAGTTTGTATTATCGGCAAATCATGTTTAATATGTAAGTATCAATCAATCAATATGTATGTATAAATTGAGGGTTGGATGACAATAATTTAACTGTCCAAATTTCTCTGTTTTTGTTTGTTTTGTATATTCACGAACAAAGCATACTTATTCAAGTACAAATATATATTCACCATTGTATACAAGAAGACATTATATTGGGGAGAATAAAACTCTATATATTGAAATTTGATCAATCCAGGGAAAATGAGAGAAAATCAATGAATGCATGCAGACTGAAAATATATGTGTCAGCTTTATGTAATCGTGCATGTCTGTAAGCACACACATTTATAAGAGATGTTATATTGGTTGCAATTAACATATATTAATATTTACTTATTGTTGTGTTTTACATACCTGAATTTTTCTCAATAAAATATGATTGTGGTCTAGATTTAAAGAGTGAAGGTGATGTTATTTGTTTAAGAGACAGCAGTGATTTGTTCCACTCTCGCATATAAGATATTTTAAGTGAATCAAATGACATGTTGTATCAGAAGTCTATTAATAGACTTCTGGTGACATCTAGATATGGGCCAACGTACATCCTGTTTGGTGTTTAACGTCGTACTCCTGGGTATTTCACTTCTATGACGATTGTCCATTTCACACTTTCACTTGCTTAAACACGGCGAAAAACCGGGCGGAAACGGAGTAAATACAACCCCTCGCTACGTAGAACTTGTTTTTAGCTAAATTTATAAGAAGTAGAATTTCACTATGTTAACTCACTTTTAATCTTTTTTTTTAAGCTTAAAAACAATATTGAAGTAAGGACAAAGTGAATGACCATGCATTCGTTAATAAACTATATGTTTATATAATACGTTTGTTTACATTTGCGACGAAATATTAGTAGCACTGTGGAAAAAAAGCTACTCCAACTATAATTCTTAAGTTTTTTTCAATACAATTTTTCTGTAGGGTTCAGAAAAGAATAATTTACCTATTATTGTTCTACGTTAAAAGACGATTTAGAATATATATTTACACGTCTTGCCAAATTCCGCATAACAAGCAAAAGGGTAACAAAATGTTCCAAATGTTGTTTTGAATCCACATCAATATTCACTTCTACTGGCTGTCGTGTTCTCTTTATTAATAGTACCATTCAGAATAAAAGAAAACGTACAATATTCCGGGACGATAAATATCTCGTGCCCGCGGCCGTGGCGTAGTGGTTAGCGAGCGCGCTTTCTAACGCCCTCTTCGATTTACCGTTCACACGATCGAGTCCATCTGTCGGCCCTCAGGTACATGAGTGAGTCACAAGATGTGGCTCCGGCAATCGCAGGGGTGGTTTTTACATGGTTTCCTCCAGGTTTTTCGTAATATTAGGGCAAGGAACAGTGTGAAGTGGTCTTCATGTAAGGGAAATACCCTTGAGTACGACGTTAAACCCCAGTCAAACAAACAAACAAATCCACACCCTTTTTTTTTTTTTGTTTAAAGTGAAATGTATCTTACCCAGTCACTTCCCAGATCCATAAAAACAATGCATATTCATACCTATAATTGCTTAAAACCTTATAAAACAATTAGCAACTGCATGGGTGCCAAAAGTTTTGACCGGGATCCAGCCCTGAGGATAGTTTTAAAATAATTAACATTTAGGATCATAAAGATAATTATAAAACCCAAACTCAGAGAGAGTCCTGCATAAATAGTTCTTCCGTCTAGCACAGGTAGTGAGCTGTTTTCAACAATCGTGTAAAACTCAAATGAAAATCTGTGATATCACGAAATAACTCGACCAGTGGCGTATAGCTATAGAAAAGAATCAGGCGTACATTGATGTGTATATTCAATATATAAACAGCTGTATATATTAACGGGCACATACCTATATGAACAGCTTATAGATTATGAGGTTTGTTTCAGCTTGGCTTGACAGGTGTTTGACATATTTTGGAGTGAACACAAGTCAAAGGGCCACATGCATTACTAAACACAGATATATGTGTAAACTTCACATTACATCAAGTGCCAGGGATTGCTTGCTAGTTGCTACATGTTCGAGTCATTCCTTTTTCTTCCTAGCCTGACCTGTAAAATTTGTAATATGATATCATATTTTGGCATAGGGAATTAAATTTGACTGATGTAATTAATCATCAGTAAACATTGGTGTCTTCATTAAAATAGTTTTATTTTCCCAATTATATTCAGCATCTACTTTCTGTGTATCTGATATTGACTAATGTATAAACTATGATAAAACAATTTAAATTTTTTTTTGAAAAACAAGAAAATCTATTCCATAGTTCAATTTAAACCAATCTAGATGTAGTAATAAAGTGACAGTTTTAACTGAAAATAAAACGTTTAAATCTTTCAGATTGTGATTCCACAAACGAGTTAAAAAGGGAAAACTAAGTATGATAGCACATGATCACAATTAGGTCCTCTGTATACTGATGTGGTCAAAGTCCTTCCTTTTTTTTATCAAATTTGGCGGGAAAATAATTATTAATTAATATTTCTTGGCTTGAAATATTTGTTAATGCTCAAAATAAAAGTATAGTTCAAACTACATGTAAATTGTTCTCTTTGGAAGTAGACCGTAATCGTGTCTCCAAAGGCAAAACGGTATTGTTGTATTTTATTGACAAGTCGTGCCTGCTTGTCGCTTAGTACATATACCCTCAGGTAGTTAGTTAACCAACACTATGCAAACAGGCTGGGGGATATCGTAGAATTCAGCATGTCACAGGTAACATCTTGAACAATTAGCAAGTTTTAGGGTTCCATATGGAGAAAACTACTGTCTAGCAGCTCCCTGTGTCACACATGTGATCTCTCACACCTTAAATCATTATTCTGTTAGATTACTAAATTTATCACAAGTTTCTTTTATAACAGATTTGTCTATCTTAATCTCAATACACTGTACATGTATAAGGTTCCTATGTGTAATATTTTCTCAACTATAAATGTCACACAGACACTGGCTTCATTCAGTTCAAGGTGTATAATTATTAATATTTTCACTCAGCCATGCTTTAGTTCGTAATGGGTTTTTGGTAAAGGATTACAATCATTGACCCCAAACGACAATATTATATGTATTGTCAAAATAATAATGTCTTCCACGCCTAGAACAACCTCTTAACACATACTTTTTTATAACCATAGTTCATGTGAAACCTTATGTTCTATGAAAACATCAAACAATCAACAGGACTAATGGGGAACAAAAAGCCTGGAATTTCATGAAATGTTCTACTTGTATGCGAAACATGTTTCTTACCAAAACTATGAGTTCTACAATATTACTTCAATTTCAAAGCGCCAATCAAAGAATAGATTTCTAGTAATATAGCTCGATTGAGTTTATCAGAAAAATTATGGAAAATAGTATGGAGAGATTAGAAGCAAACTTGTTTTCAACCAAGTCAGTTCGAAAATGTACTCTCTGTATAAATGGATACAATTCAGTATGCCGGGAAATTAGTCAAGTGTATCAATCTCTATTTGTCAATGTTATGTTGTGAGAATTTGCCTTACATACATACAGATATAATATAAATATATACTGGTAGTCATTGGTATTGTAATATTAAACATCATTCAGGTATATGAGCGAGTCACACGTTGTGGCTCCGGCAATCATGGGGGTGGTTGTTACGAGGTTACCGCTCAGTTTTCCAACATGATAAGGCAAGGCGCAATGCGAGGTGTACAATTCGTCATATATTAAAGTGAAATACCCATGAGTACGACATTAAACCCCAGTCGAAGAAACAAACAAAAAATGTAATATTAAATGGGTGACTGGCTGTTGCCTTCCTGCTCTCTAAGCTAAGGGGCAAGACGAAACAGATCTATTTTATGATATAATGTCTTTGTGTTGTGTCCTGTGGTTGTCCTGTCTTTGTTCGTTAGTCTGGCACTATTTCGTTAGAGTGAAATGACCCCCCCCCCCCCCCTCCCCTCCCCAAATCATGCAATCATATCACTGTAATTAAAGAGTTAAAGCCCATCCATGTCTTCTGGAAACATTTTAAAAATAATTTATGTTTGTTTGAATGAATGAGGTGGTTTCACATAGCCAAGGATTTTTCACTTATAATATGATGATGGTTTTGACGCCCACTTCTAACTCCGCTGAACTTAAGTTAATTGGGGTGGAAAACCGAGAGGAAACCTTGTACGCATCTCACCTGCAATTGCCATATTCACCTCCTGTGAGGCCTCATTATAGCTGAGGTCGACGGGGGCACTTGCAACTTAGAGAGTTAAATCGAAGGAAGTCGGTAATCAGGCATGGTCACACGCTAACCCCATACTTAATCATGACCATGGGCCTTAACTAGGATATAGAGATAAATTTGTGAGCTTATACGTTGTTTTCAGGTAGGACCTCAAACTATTATAAACGTTCATGCCAAGTGATGTTCAAATTCTTGTGTTTCCCATCTGATTAAACTCGTGACGTTGAGAGAAAAAAAATCAATCACCTAAATCAATCTACCTAGTAACATATGGTCACACATCAGGCAGAAGATGAAAAGAGCTACCTCAGCGTATTAGCTTAGTCTGATTGCCAGGTGTCACTCCGTCAATAATCTTACTGCTACTTCCATTTTATTCTATTGTTAAGGGGGGCACTGTATTCAGGATTCAAGATCTACAAATACTCTTTGTGGATTTCTTTCCGACACACTCACAACATGTGCCCTCATGGTTAATTTCTTATTAAGTGGGTATCTTATAATCAAACCTTAACATTGAGTTGCAATGTGGGTGCTGTCATTTATTCTAAGGGGGTGTCCAATAACATGATTGACTTGCAATATGGGTCCTGTTGTTTCTTGTAATTGGGTGTTTAATAGTACCATTGATTTGCAATATGGGTCCTGTTGGTTCTTGTAATTGGGTGTTTAATAGTACCATTGACTTGCAATGTGGGTACTGTTGTTTCTTGTAAGTGGGTGTCCAATAAAGGCAATAATACCACTGACTTGCAATGTGGGTACTCTTGTTTCTTGTAAGTGGATGTCCAATAAAGGCAATAATACCACTGACTTGCAATGTGGGTACTGTTGTTTCTTGTAAGTGGGTGTCCAATAACACGATTGACTTGCAATGTGGGTACTGTTGTTTCTTCAAGCTTTTTGGCTGGTATTCTATCAATTTGAAATCTATTTAGTTAGCCTCGGCTATTAAGGGCAGTTTGTTTTGATCATTCATGCTGTCCTTACTTAGCGGTGCAGGAAGATTAAGTTTTAAAACAGCAAAAAATCTGTGTTAGTAAGGATGCTACTATTTGCTCTAACAGGGTGCATGGCAACGGCTTAGACTGACACCCGACCAAATAGACAACCTGAAGTAAATTATTGCCTCATTTGGACACCCTGTTTTATTGTTTACAATTGTTTACTTCAGGTTGTTCATTTGGACGGGTGTCTGCCTGAGCCCTTGTCATGCACCCTGTGAGAGCCAATAGTAGCATCCTTACTAACACAGCAATATTATATATAACATGTCAAGATTTTTGTTGTGTTGAAAACTTTAACATGCAGGAGATCATGAAAAGTGAAACAAAATGACAAATTTGGCCCCTTCTGCACGGCATTAACTATCAGTCAATTAATCCATTTAGTTACCAAAATATCTTACATTTAGGAGAATATCTAATAAATAGATTAATGCATATCTTCCTGCAGTATTCCTTTCTGAATGAGTGTAGTGTTATTTTAGTTGACTTGATAACGGATGTTAAATGATGCGTGTCTGTACATCCTGATAAAGAGAGGGCCTGTGAGAAAATAAAGAATGTCACTTTGCTCTCACTGCTGACTTGTCTTTAACTGAGCTTTTAAGTCACATGGTTATGGTTAATTGAATGTCCGTGTATAAACTTGAGTGTGTTGTTAAGAAATTAATAATTTGAACTGTAATGTATCACTATGTCAAAATAGCAGAAAACGCTGATCATCAAGCTGTCAATTGAAAGCAATATGGCTACATACATGTACATTAGTTTATAACTAAGCCCTGAGTAGCTGCCTGGGTTATGGATTTCGATAAAACTTTTTACGATAAATCTGTCGACTTAACGACAAGTGAACACATCATAATGATACACGAACAAGGTGTCCAAATACTACAGAATTTATCCCATCCCCATGATCCGAAGTTTTGTGGATATTTATTTTTTTGTTTACGTTTTTCTGCAGTTGTCGGGAATAAATCTGTGGACTTAACAAGCGAACACAACATAATGATACACGAAAAAAGTCTCCAAATACTACAGAAGTCAAATACATTTATTAGTTTCTACCCAAGACATGGGATTTCTTTCTGACTATTGTTGCAAGAGTTGTTAATCCGGTGTTCCCAGTCAACCAAAATGGTCATAAATGTCAGTAAAAAAATTACTGATCATTAGGTTGAATGCATTTATCTGTTTGGCCAACCCTCAGGGGCTTAGCCAGAAATCAAAAGTATGGTGTCCAAAATAGTCATTTTGCTTCACTTTTCAAATTACTGGGTGTTTTTTTTTTACGAGGTTTCCTCCCAGTTTTCCACCATTATAGGGCAAGGAACAGTGTGAATTGGACAATCCATCGTCATATAAGTGAAATACTCTTGAGTATGACATTAAACCCCAAACAAACAAACATATTATTTGTTCATAATAGCAGTAAAAGAGAAGTTATCTTGCTGCAAATTAAGTGTGAAAATTTTCATTTTTAGTTTTTTTTATATATATATATTTATAAATATTTATTGGTATCTGATTGAAGCCCTCTTGAGAAGAAGTCCTGAAGGGAAAGACGACTGATTTTCGACCTAAGCTTATTATTTTTACTGCATATTTTTAAAAACATCTGTATTGCACATACATTCGAGTTAGCATAGCCAGTAATGAGTTAATTTAACAGGAAGGACTGACCTCATTTTTGGAAACATGGTCAGACACCGGTTTGTCCATTTGCTTATGGATGCATTGGAAGGCATCTTTAACAACACAGTGTATACACAAGCTTGGTTATCCACGCCCAATGTTAATCTGTTGTATACATATCAAAATAGCTCTTTGAGTAACATATGTTTAACAAGTTTTCAGTTGACTTACAGCTTAAAAAACTCGGTTTTTAGTACCAGGTCGCTATGTACAACTTTCAGTTTTATGTGAAAGCATCCACCAGAGCATGCTATAGGAAGACAGCCACCACTAAATGATATAACTTCCATGTTTATTTTACAACGTTAAACCCCAATCAAACAAACAGACAAAACCATGTTTATGAACATGATCATCAGTTCCGCTTTTTAAATTGACTAATTAACCACTATGCTGGTTCGATTGCAAGTGTAATACAGATGGTTGGATTTGAAAATATGCAATTAAAATAATAAGTTCAGGTAAAAAATCAGTGGTCTTTCCCTTTAATGTTTTGCCTATTATCCTCTTTAATACAGATTCACAATTCGCAACCATTTCCAGTCTTATGTTTTAATATATTTGGTCAGTTGAAATTAAATTACGGGCAGGTGGTTGAAAAGAGCTGTCTGGTACCTTGTTGGTGCTCTCAGAGCTATGGGGCAACATGAGGCCATATTGGTGCTGCATCTTTGTTCTAGGCCTTGTCATTGTCCTGTCTTGTCTTGTCTTTGTCCGTTTGTTGCCAGTGACGTTGTGGACGGTTTCCTTCCTCCATGATGCGGCTGCAGAAAAACACAAACACAGAAATTATCCTGTGACTTCCTGTCTGATTAAATTTACAAAAGCAACTTTTAAGTAGATTTCAGGATCATGTCATTTACTGACTTTTAAACAGAAGGACTATTTATTTATCTAATATATTTTATTTCAGATGCTGAAAGTCCAATGACAACGAATCGTTTGATTTCTTCGGTGAGAAGTGCTTCAATGACTGATGCAGAGGCCCAAACTATGATAAACATTCTGCTGAACAAACAGCAAGGATCAGCATCCTCCATTGAGACATGGAGCAAGGTACGCTATTCTTTTTCTGGATATTTTTTTTTTTTTTTCTCTCCAACTTTTAAATGAATTGAAACTTGTTCAAGTGATATACGTAAGCAAATCAGTGACTGGATTCTGCATTCATGCTATTACACAAAATTGAAATCCAAATGCTACTCAACTTGCTCATTACATCCTGTGTTTAACTTTTGCATCAAACAAACCACACAAGACTTGATATTACTCATTCTGGGAGAGAGGGTTTAAAATTGTTAACTCTAATTCTGAGCGAGTGATATTCAAACTTTTCACAGTCTTTCAACATTACAGCTTATGCATTGAATAAAAGTTTTTGATTCCCCACAGCATTGGATCAACCCAGCAGTGTCTCTTGTCAGTAGGCAATATCTGACAGCTTGTGTCTGTCTGTTTCAAGACTTCAATATATTGAGCAATTCCTAGGCTTAATTCATTTTCTTGCGCAATCCTTATTTAAATATAGTAATTAATTGCTGTTCACCCCCTTTGTACCCTCCTCAGAGCTTAGTCAGAAAGGGTGGAGTTACTAAGGTTACCATAGGTGGTCTGTGTAGCTCACAACCTCCCTTTCATGATTAAGGGAGAGTCTAGTGGGGTGGATCACTGGTCTATAATATTAATATCTATTAATTCAAAATAAACATTTTTGCCATGCAGAATTTGTGCTACATACAACTTTCAACTAGCTGAAACTCAGCAGAGCATACAAAAGCAGTAATTAAAGAAATTTGGAAAATGTGTACTTTAATCTTGAATATCAATTAACAAATGGGTCTTGCTTGGGAACTGAGTACTCTTTGATTATAATCTAAAAATTGTAATTCCAAGGATAAAATATAAACCATACAATTATCCATTTTTTTAAGAGCCTGCTGCAGTAATATTATTTGCTTGATATCTATATTTTTGTTAGATGTTAAATTAAGCTAACATGACACTAATGGGGATTATTTCCTATTTTTAAAAGTGTTGAGGAATTATTGGGGGTATTTACTGTGTGAAAACTGTATGGGACTTGGTAAAGATGTTATCAAGGTTCTGTGGTGTATGGAAACCGGCTGACTGTTTTATTCACCACATGTCTGAATAGACTGACCTTTGTTATGAAAACCACATGTTAATATACACACTCATTTTGACTTCATACAGACTTTTCTTGATAAAATGAGTTTTGTCAACCAATAATGATACTTAATATAAGGAATGTAACTTGACTTCATGTACTGATAGTATTGCATGTAAAAGCACCAATGTAAAATTGACAACGCAAAGCTATTACAGTATTAGAGAACTATGGTGGATAACACCAAGCTAACAATTAAATAAGTCATTTGGCCGGGCGTATATAGAAACTTGTAACCTGCTAATTCAGACCGTATAGTTCCAGGAGTCACATGAAGTGGCTCTTGCAGTTGACAGAATGGTTTTTACCAAGTTTTTTCACCATATTAAAGACAGGAACAGTGTGGAATGGACATACTATCGTCATATTATAAATGAAATACCGTGGAGTACAGAGTTAAATTGCAATTAAACGAACAAACAAATCTTGTAATCCCATAATGAAACTTGAACCACTCTTTCCATGGGTTTACTACTTTTGTAGTTAAAATATGTGTTTACATGTGTATATCCGGAAAGCTGTGCTTTGGAAAGTTGAAAGCTGTAATAGGGGCATTTCAAAATCAATCCACAATAGCAGGGTGAATAACTCTCACATCTTCTTTCTTATAAATTAAATAAAATGTTCAATTTGATGGTTAAACATTTACTACTTCAGCAGAAAATATCGAAGCAAACTATTATATTCCCTGATTTTAGTTTCATACAAATTGAAACGCATAATTAAACATTTAAATAACATTAATTTCTTAAAATTCAAACTGTACAATGAAAACGAAAGTAGAGCAATTTCTTTACATGCAAGTGAGATTGCTAGGTATTTCACATTCATGTGAATACAGACAAGGCCCATGTAACTTGTAAAAATCTGTTTAAATCAATGTTGTTTTAAATTTGAAAGCTTCTTTGATTTAATCGTTGTTTGATTATGTTTTAATCCTGCTGTATTAAGGTCAAGGATGTTAATCAAGAAAGTCTTATTATATAAGAGAAATCAATTTGCTCTAAAAGAAAAAGAAAATTGATATTTTGATTTTTTGGGGTATAGAGGGGTATAAATGTAACAAATGATTTAATTCTCACAATAAAATATGTGTATGGGTGTAACTGATGCTGAATCCAGACTCTCTGGGGCTAGTTTTTCTAGAAACTTGTACAGATAATAGAGTGTGTATTGAGTTCAGTGGGCGGTTGAGGGTACACAAACTCAGGGACATGTTCAAATATACAGACTTACTCTACACTTCCTAATAATTCAAAAATAATTAGATGGAATTTATACTTGTGATCATTTTGAAACAGCCTTGGACAATACTATGTTGGTTGACAGGTAAAGCGTTCAGTGTAGTATGATAGAAAATGACAGTCACTAGTGTGCACATTTTCTGCAGGTGACAGTTGAATGAAGACAGTTTTTATAAGAGTATTTACTGTATATTGGAATGTGACTGGTTGACTATTCCTGAACGGATCCACACATCTCTCTCACCTCAACTCACCTGTCAGCCCTTTCATGATGTCAGGTGATAAAATTGTCAACACCAGTCAGTTGCATACTGTCTAATAATAAAAGTCTTCCACACAAACTCGCTTATAAATTTATTTTTTTTAATCGTTTAATGTTTTGTTATTTTTTTTATTGAAAATAGAATGTAATCACTTAAATTTATTTTTACATTGAAAATAAGTTGTATTGTTATGAGGCACGGCAGGGTGATTCATCCATTTTTATTCTAATTGAAACAAACAGAGGTTCCCTTGATATCATAGCTTTAATTGTTATGTGAGATTACCTGCCCCAAACGCTTCGTGTTGCCCCAGTACCCTCCCAGCTAAGGGGCAACTTAAAGCTGATCTCTTTGAGATGTCTGTGTATTGTGATTCTTCTGTATTGTCTTTGGGTTTTAATCAGTTAATGCTGTCGACCTTTACCCATGGGGCTGCAAAAAATGACATGAAAAACTGTTATGCCAAATGTACGTATACAATAATAAGTAATGTGTGTAGCCCAAAATACATACTTGTACAATAGTTACAGCTATTTCTAGTGTCTAAAGGGTTCATGTCATACTTATTACTTATTGGTTACTGAAAGTAAATTTTGTGGTGTTCTTACATAATTTAGAAACTGGATAAATTTACTCTCATAAAGCATAATTAATCCTAAAGTGAAACTGAAAATACTTTATATGCTAATGTCATTTCTTAGAAGTGTAATATGAAAGCATTGAACAGACTGAGGTCAATGCAAGGCTGTCTGGCTCAGTGTCTAATGCAATGGCATGTTGAATTCCCTTAGATTTACCTTACAAGTTTAAGGTCGTCCCTCACTACAGTTACATGTACATGTATAAAATAAAAAAACAGACTCTCACAAACACCCATTAGAGCATACAAGAGAAGCTAAAATCTAAAGGACCTACCTGTTAAGGCTGAAATCCCTCTATCTGACAGCTTGTAAAATCATTACCTTTGATAGACTTACTCAGACATAGTCACTTTCACATAAACAGAAGTCATGCAGCTCAAAATCTGATGACGTAGATAAATTAAAATAAACATCAAATGAACAAGTTTCTGTTTTAATCAGTAAACATTATACTTTAAAATTAAGTCAGAACTTCAAATTTGTTAACATTTAAGTTAGAGACAGAATTCTTTTTCACACATTCTGAAAGCAGAATAGACAATAGTCAATATATGCGAAATCATTACTTAAGTTTATGCTAAAGGCAAATTGCTACTTGTTGAACGTGCAAACATCCAGTTATTATGCCCCAAATGAACACAAACAAGTGCTCTTCACTAGAAGTCTAGTTAAGAAAAGCAAAATGTATTATGAAAGCATTTACATTATAAACCTGAAATTAACAAAGTAAATCACCTGTCTACACCACCTAACCAAACCGTATCCATTGTTACAGAAAAGTCAGAAAGGAGACCCAGTGGCACTTCTTCGGAAACAACTGGAAGAGAAGGAGCGAAGTCTACAAGAAGGTAATTATAAAACAATGATTTCTGACATGTAATGTCATCTCAACAAATCTGTAGACTAGATATTCTTATGGTAAAGGTTCTTTATGATAAACCATTAAGTAATGTACTGTAATAGTATTAAGTATTACTTACTCCATTAAGTATTTCTAAAACGTAATCACACTGGTACAGGGATTAAGTAATATTGGTATAATGTCCTGTATTTGTCCCGGCTTGTGTTTTTTTGTTGCCAGTGAATGATTGATTGATTGGTGCTTAACGCCACATTCAGCGGTATTTGTTGCCAGTGGTGTCCAAGTTGGTTTCCTCCAACCAAACTTAGGAAGGCTTTATTATCAAGTGATGCAATACTACCTGGTATGGTATGTATTTCTAAAAATTGTCCTGGCTTTGATCGCATTTACCAGCATTACTTACTCCACCAACAGTGGGGGGCGAGTCTTATTTCAGATTTATATTACTTATGTTTGAAATGTTATATCTGTCATTGTATTTTATTACAGAACAACAACTGGCCATGGCAGCCAATAATAAACTGAAGGAGATCAGACAAGAGATGAGCCAGGATAAGGTGCGTCACACAGCTCACGAGAAAAGCAGCCTGGAGAAGATTGCTATGGACGCGAAAGAGATACAAGCTCTCCGTGACCGCATGCAGAAAACCCACGAGGCTCACAAAGTAGAGAAAACCAGTCTACAGGCCCGTGTATCTCAGATGGAGAACCAAATGGGACCAGGAAACCAAAACCTCCTTCAGAAATTCACTGATGTAGGTTCTCACAATATCTATAAAACTATCAATCTTTATTTGAGCTATAAGAAGAGCCATCTGTATCATATCAACGTATATGATGGAATCATCCAACCAGAATAAAATATTGTATTAATACTTTTGTTTGAACACAAAAACTTAATAAATTATTACAGACACAACAATATTAGGTACATTTCAGCACAAAGCAATACCTTTTCAAACTTTCAATAAATTATTAAATTGCAAGTTAATTTTGCTAACATTTTACTATTGAACATTTTATGATTGCTAAGACATGAAATTTTTAAAACATTATAAGGTTCTGTATTAAGTGTGCACCATGTAAATGTACTTCAGCCAGATAATCTTAAGTTAGATCTAGATCAAGAACTAAACAATTATGCATGCTCACTTGCAGGAAGAACAGTATGTTAATTATCCTCTCACAAACACATACATTTCTATGTTAATACTGCTCGTATATTTTGGTATTGATGAATTATTAAGCATATGCAGGGCCAATTGTCAGACTGAATGGAATGCAAGTCAAATATCACTTCTCATCATTATCACTTTCTATCATCTGAGAAAGTCACTGGTCCATACAGACAAGTTATGGATCAGCATGACATTGTGTAGCCAACCAGAAACAACTTTACAAAAATAGGGCAAGGACAATATACTTTATATAGACGCATACATATACTTCATATAGATGTATTGTTTTTGATATCAAAGTTTGTTATATTGCTTAATGAAAACGGAAATTGACAATTTATAATATTTTTGACGACCTGAGTATTGAATAACATGTTAAATGGAGTCAACTTGGATCAATGAACATAACCTACTTGTTGCTTTATTTATAAGTTTTTGGCTTTGTTGTCCTTTTGTTTCACTTCTTTAAGTTCTCTACTTGCATGTTAACTTGATGTGAAATAAAATTAAAATTACCAATGACTCCTAAACTATTTTTAGAATCTTTGTGGGTTTTTTTTATGAGGCAAGACTGACAATATTATGATTATACCCAGGCATGTATGTACACAGGATCGTATCCTAACAGCAGCTTCAGAGTTTATTCCAACTATTTGCCTTACATAATACATAGGGCCTTCATGGCAGAGTGGACTAGAGTGGTCGCTCTAGTGAGTGTATGCTTCTAATCCACATATCCCCCTCACCTCTGGGGTTGTGGGTTCGATTCAATCGGACTGTATGTGGGTTGCTTTTCTTGCGACCAGCAGAATGTTGTGGGTGTTCTGGGTTAATTTACTTCCTAGTTTCCCTCCCACAATTATGTTTGGCAATGATCTGTGATCCAACATTGGATAAATTCATTAATAAATAAAAAAATAAATATGTTATGTACTTTCATTATAATTTTACTAATTGCAGGAAAATAAGCAGTTGAAAGATTCCCTGACTAAAATACAGTAAGTAGATTAAGATGTTTCACAATGGGGGTGGTCTTCTTCAACCATTGGGCTAGCACCCCGACATATGAGTGAAATAACCATAAGTATGATATAAAAACAGTCATTTTAATCAGTTATGATAAAACTAGATAAAAAAACAACAACTGCCAATTAAGTTTCTGTTATTTATTGCATTATTGTTGTTTTTGCAGATCTGAGAGCATCTCAGCAGCTGACATGAAAGGTCTCACACAGAAGGTCCGTCTCCTGGAAACTGAACTCAGCAACTGTCATATCAAGCTAAATGCTGCGGAAAACTCCAAGAAGACTCTCGAAGAGAAAGTGAACAAGTACGAGGAGCAGCTGAGATCTGTAGAAACTGGCCAGGTAACTTCATTATTATAGCTGTTTGAATTTCATGTCAAATTGGAAATTGATATAGTGTTAAAGACTCATATGTGGGTTTGTCAAATAAATCAAAACTTGAGCTACTTAGCTACTCCTTGTAAACATTTACTTTTATGAATTTTCTTCTTTCATGCCAAGAAAAAGGCCCGGGATAAAGGCTGAAAGCTCAACATTTACTTTATGAGCTTTCAGCCATCATGCCTGGACCTTTCTCTAGTGGTCTTTCGCCCCTTGTGCTAGGACCTTTCTCAAGTGGTCTTTCGCCCCTTGTGCCAGGACCTTTCTCAAGTGGTCTTTCGCCCCTTGTGCCAGGACCTTTCTCAAGTGGTCTTTCACCCCTTGTGCCAGGACCTTTCTCAAGTGGTATTTCACCCCTTGTGCCAGGACCTTTCTCAAGTGGTCTTTCGCCCCTTGTGCCAAGACCTTTCTCAAGTGGTCTTTCACCCCTTGTGCCAGGACCTTTCTCTAGTGGTCTTCACCCCTTGTGCCAGGACCTTTCTCTAGTGGTCTTTCGCCCCTTGTGATAGGACCTTTCTCAAGTCTTTTACCCCTTGTGCCAGGACCTTTCTCTAGTGGTCTTTCACCCCTTGTGCCAGGACCTTTCTCAAGTGGGCTTTCCGCCCTCATGCCGGATCTTTCTCAAGTGGGCTTTCAGCCCTCATGCTAGGACCTTTCTCAAGTGGACTTTCCACCCTCGTGCCTGGACCTTTCTCAAGTGGTCTTTCGTCCCTCATG
>JAVFBX010099778.1:0-16237 GCA_034783855.1 Mopalia kennerleyi | reverse complement strand
CAAGGGTGCAGCTCAAAGGGTTTTGAGAAAACAGAGTTGAAAATTTCGATAAAAAATGAAATGCTAGAAATGGTGCAAAACCCATCCAGCTGTTTGCTTTCAAAGAACTGAATCAAAATTTTCAAACTTAAATGAAATGACTCATTATTGGATTTTTTAAATATATTTTTCCATTAATGCATGAAAGAAAACAGAATGTTCTAATAAAGAAATAAAAATAATTGAAAGGATTGTCCATCCTTTGGAAATATGTCTTACTCCTTTATCTTATCATGGGCATACAAGCAGGTGTCGGCTAATGCTTGGGCTCGTTTGGCAAGTTGAACTTTCCAATCCTGTAAACAACAAATAATTACAAGTAGAGCCTTCCCAGAAATTATATTCAATAGCTTTACGTTACACGTTGTGGAGTGCACAATTAGTAAAATAAGGCTCTAATGGAACCCTTTAAGGTTCTTCACTCATGGCTCTGGTATAACCTTTTAAGCTGCTTTAGCCATGGCCCTGATGGAACACTTTATAGTTCTTCAGTCATGGCTCTGGTGGAACCCTTTAATGTTCTTCAATCATGGCTCTGGTGGAACTCTTTAAGGTTCTTCATTCATTGCTCTGGTTGAACCGTTTAGGGTTCTTTAGCCTTGGCTCTGGGGAAACTCTTTACGGTTCCTAATTCACTCATTGCTCTGGTTGAACCCTTAATGGGTTCTTTAGCCATGGCTAAAGGGAACTCTTTATGGTTCTGTATGGAACCCTCACAGCGACTGTTCCATGTATGTCTCACTTACTTCTTATATCAAAGAACCGTTTTTGTTGTAATGGTTCCATAAAGAACCATCCTCTTTTCTAAAGACCCGCAAAGAACCATTATTTCTAAGCGTGTACATGTAGATTTTAACACTTAAATATGTAATTGTTTTAAATATTATGTTGTCCCCGCATATGCTTTTTTTTCATTTCCCGGTATAGACACTTGAATCATTAACGAAGACATGCTAATGATCTTTTAACTATGGTCTTCATTGACAGTGGCACGACGCACACAATTCCTGCCAGATAAGAAGTGTTTTTTTTTTTAAATTTTATCAGAACAAGTATGCACTGTTTATTTTTTTACAGAGGATTTGTATGGTGATCCGTTTGTGCCATAAATCATTTTAGTTTACACTGTAATGTCATAGCATACATACTCAACGAGCAAATGCACGGTACGAAAAAGAAGAACTCATTTAAACGAAACAAAAACCTACCGTCTTATAAAATCTTCTGCCAGAAACCTATTTTTAACAGTATTTGTATTTTTTTCTTTTTGTATGTCTGTTTAACGTTCCCTATTATTTACTCCTGATTGCACAATATATTTCGATGATTTATGAGCGGCCATTTCAATATGACCCATTGTCTTTTACATTCTAATGATTTTCTGTCCTCGATTACGTCATCTAACTAGCTTGCATACATTACAGCCTGTTGTTTACAACATCTACGAAGCAGTCCATGCGATTTGCAAGAGTTCTATTGGGCAGTGTCTAAAGTAAACCCTAGCTCTTTATACGGGAAACGGCCCTAGCTCCTTATACGGGAAACGGCCCTAGCTCCTTATACGGGAAACGGCCCTAGCTCCTTATACGGGAAACGGCCCTAAAACCAAAATCAAAAGAGGTTAAGTCCTTGACTACAATGACGACCAAGTCTTCAATTTAACTACCGACTGTAGATAAAATAAGCTCTGGTAGCAATTAGGACCACCTGTCGATATAGATTCTAGAATTAGGGGTAACAAAGGTCCTGTCTGCAAATGAGTCAAGTTATAAATAAATTGTTATATTGGAAGTACGGTGGGTGTTTGCTTTAAGCAAGACGTGCTATAGCCTATATATAGGTTTTAAATCATCGGCTCTGGAACGCACCTGTTTCTATCGAATATAAAATGCAGGATCCGCAGTTGTTGGAAGACTGTGTCTGGTTGTAATTGAAACAAGCTGTTGTTATGAATTAGAGGATCGTAGTTGTGAAAAATATTTCTCATGTTGTCCGCATAAATTGTCGGATGGAACTTATGAACGGCGCTGTAGAGAAGATGTTCTCATTGACTGCAGGGTTTCAGTTGGACGAGGCTACAAGCGAGACATTCTGTACATTTAGATTGTCGGAAATGCCCTGATTGCAATACAGACAAGATGTTCATCTAGATGCTGATCTCTGCTTCTCTAATATAGTCTATTACACAATGTAGCCTTATTTATAGATGTGTATTCTAATGATGGGTGCAGATGAGGAAGAACTTGGTTGTATAATTGAGACAAAGTATATATTTATATTGTAGAATTGGAATCGTGGAATGCCCTCTTCGCGTCTGCCATAAATACTCCAAAACTTTCAAATTTGCTTAATAAATACTTAACTACATTCTAGTGGCCTTGTGCGGAAATCGTTAGAGATTTATATCAAGTATGCTTACCGCTGAGAGTATGTGATTTAGAATCAAAAGGCAGGAACTTTGAAATAAACCCTGGCTTGATAACCAGCACACTCTGGTGCTAATATCATTTCCTCATTCAAATTAAGGAGCTAGACTGTAAAATTGGGATTCTTTAGACGAAAGCGCTGTTCTTTGACATCTGATTCACACCTAGATTATGCGATATAACATTGTAAGGGTCACCACTGGGCACGGACACAGAGTCATTAATATATATGCCATCCCTCCCTCCAATCCCCCCCCCCCCCCCACCCACCCCCACCCCTCCGGCACAACCCGTAAAAAGCTCCTGATCGAGGAAGCTATTAAATAAAACATATCTTAAAATATCTTGTTTTATATCATGAATATTGTACTCACTAATCTCATCATTTTAGTTGCAGTTGTAGCCATTTTCCTGCGGAACTCATTGTGAGCCTTGCGTAAACCTGTCTTCTCTGAGAACGTGAACGCCCCCTTCGTCAGTTCACACGTTGCCCGTTTGTCTGAAAAGATTTAAATGGTAAATTAAACAGCCACGGGATTAAAGAACTAAGACATCAACAGGACCACTAAACTTATTAGAAGTACTGAAGGCATATGTGTCACATGGTTGTCACGTTCAGGAGAATCATTTAAAATACCGGTATCTTCTATATCGTCATCTCATGACAACACGAACACTTATGAATAGTTTTATTTCTAAAAAAATTAATTGCACTGGCTCTCAAATAAGCAAAACCGGTGAATCATCTCATGTTCTAGAAAAACTCACAAAGACAAATTTCTGGATAAGGCTTAATCTCGAGTTGTTCTGGTTAACCTACACATCTCTAGAGAAGGTGATGTCCATTTACAGAGTATAGTAAAAACTATAGTTAATATGTGATAAATATGCAGTAACAAGAGTTTTGTCTTAGATTTAGAATAAACCATACCACAAGCTGATATCACATAGAAAAAAGAAATTACCCAACGATAATGTCGTCTAGGCAGAATGAGAATCTTTGTTTGTTTGTGATATTTTGGGGTAACGTATTTTTTATTTGAACAGATTCTAGTTCAGAAAACTTTGCATGTTCAAACCGGTGCGGGAATCAATCCCACGTCCCTCAGAGTAAGACAACGATTCGTATAAACCAGCCAATGTCCGCTACCTAGATTCCAGCTGACTAGCCTTCTATTTGACCGGCATTTACTGATGGCAATTTGGTTCCTACCTCTGAGGGTGGAGAGTTTCTGATGCCGGATGGGTTCCAATCTGCGAAATTTTGTGAACTAGAAACCGTTCAAACTGAGAAAGTGTTATCCCAAAATAACGATAATACTGTTAATATTATCAGTACCATAAGCATTAAAATTGGCAGGTTACAAGCTGTCTGATACAGAGGGAGGTAATAAGGCTATTTCAATAACTTACTTCGTCTTTCGTATGGCAATGCTGACAAAGGGGCTGGGTTAATGTCACTGAAAAAAAGAACAATTTAATAATTTATGCTTGCAATCTCCTTGAATGGCGATTGAGGAGATTGTACTCTGAAGCATTTACATTTTCTTTACAAAAATGTAGTTTCAAAATTTAAAACCTAAATCACTTCAAACCGTTGGCGTATACACCAAGTCTTTTTGTCCGCTGTCAAATCCTGGACAATTAACGATTTGACGTCGCGAAATTCGCTACCATATTTTTGCGTCTGTGTTGTTTTTCGACAGAGGCTAAACGAATGCATCCAAAACCCCCTTGTTGTGAGGGACTAGTTATGCAAAGTGTGGGTAGCTAAGACAGGGGTTACTCCAGCCACAGAAAGTTCAAACAGTAAAAGAAACATGTTTTGGAGATTCGTCGGACTTTATGGCCATATTCAACCATATCTTTTATTTAACCTTATTTTTTTTAAGATTTGAGAAAAATTCGTACCTTGAAATCACGGGGACCCGAAACGTTGCACCATTTTTATGTAACATAAAATTTTCCATTTCTCATTTGGGTCCGTTTTTAACCTTAATTTTTACCCGTGTTTGAAAATAACTGATGTCCAAATACTGGAGTTAATGTGAACAATAGTCAACGAGTCCGACGAATAAAATAAAATAAAAATATTGTCAACACAGGTATACAAGTTAAACTCTGCTGCCATTAAGCATATGTCTTCATGTAGTTATTTAAACTTCAATCGTATTTTTTAACCAATAGGCAGTGAATAAACATGACCAAATATTCTATTATTCTTTTGATAGGGATCGACACTAAATAATAATATATGTAAATAAAATATGTATCTTGCGCGTAAACAAAATATATGTGATTACGGCATGGTTTAAATAACGTTTATTTTCATACTCACACACAACTGCACAAACTATATCGCATAAATACTTATCCAACTTTAGATACATGTAGATATAGCGTTTTATTTCTTTGAACAAATTAACTACTTAAATAAGAAAGTTTTTATAAATATACTTACTATGGGAATGTTTCCAAAGCTAAAAGTTGATTGATTTCCAGAAAAATGATTAACACAAATGAAACTGTGGCCATATTTAGAGAGAGCGAACGCCAAGACATGGTTGGCTAATATAATTGGCAAAATGCACCTCAATCGACTTTCAACATACTTTTAAACTATCGACTGTTTTTTTTTTAACACGGCCGTACACGTAAGAGTCTTCTCTCGGGCAGCCTGTAAGTCCTCAGCCAATAGCTGTCTATCATTCTAAGAGATAGCTTTAAGTTTTATTTGCCAATATAAATCTTGAGTTTATTCGTTAATTCGCTCGTCGTTTTCTAATTATTTACTGAAAGTTTCACAGACTGGAGCGAACAAACGCCCCCGTAGTCCCCCCATCCACCCAGTGCTTTCTTTAAACATTCACAAAAAGCACCTTTGGACTCACCAAATTAGACTCCGCCACGTAAAATGCACATCACGTAGAGCCCATTAAAACGCCATAGAATACGATGAGTAAAGTCTTTACCACAGAAGATAGATCGATGGAGTACCTAATTAAATATTGTATATTTTCAATCAGCAAACTCGCTGCCTATGTCAATTATCACGTAATAACAATTGGGACTGTTTGTCATCTTTTTGCGAGTGAAAGTATGGATAATAATATGCCATCTGCTGCAAATCAGAAATAATATTGGCAGATTCATTTTTCCAAGTGAAATTTTCACTCAACAAAGACGTTCTTTCAAAAGTAGTGAAAAGCCTACACCGCTTTGAGTGCCAGACAGAAAAGTAAAGTGAAACTAGGTAAAGGAATAGGCCAATCTAATGCTACTTTGCTTCACAGCCTCATCAGAATTGTACCGAAAAGACAATCGGCCATGAATTATAAAATAGCATCCATGCGTTCAGTTCTGCCAAAAATTTCATGATCATTGTAAATGTTTATAAACACCAATTATTCAGACCAAACTAACAAATTTTAGGCTGTGACATCCGCATGTTTTCTTTTTTTCTTGGAGTTGAACGTTGTACTTAAAAATATTTCACTCGAATGACGTCGTGCTAGCTCAATGGCAACAAACAAAGACAGGACAGGACAAATACTTGATGTGATAAAAAGACACCACAAACAGACTGGCTTCATGTTGCCCCTTAGCTCTGAAAGCACCGGAGCAACATAAAACTCCCTCCCACCCCTCTGCTATATAAATACACCACGCCTGCTACACTATATGCGTGTTAATATCAACGTCTCATTCATCACGTTTATCAGTACATTTTCCATTTTGCACTATATGCGTGTGGTGGACAAATTGTCACTTAAACAGTCTACGTTTGGTCACACAATCATTTATGTCGGGATACCAATGACATTTAGCAAAACTAACTTCAAGAAATTATTTAGCATAATCTCAAGTTTTGTTTACGTCTGTCCTTCTTACGGTTGAATTTGATTAAAACACACCACACTATCTTTGCACTCTTTTGAGACGCGCATCCTGCATTATTAATAACATCATAAGTGTACAAATATTTGTACATACTTTAAAATTGGGTCTATAGAGACATTCATGTGAAAAGAAAATTGTGAAATCTTTTGTAACGTGTTTCACCTGTTCGTTTACAATGATCCATATTCAGCGACTTTCACCATAACAATCTGCATTAACAGAATAATCTAGCTACAGTGGCGGCTAAGTTCATCAATAGGTTTACAATTGTGTTTATATTTAAATTGATTGGCGTCATCTTATAGGCAGGTGTGCATGTTTTTCTTTCTGTTTTATTTCTTTCGTTTTCATATTTCGTTTATACCTTGTAACATTTACAATGCACACGAGGTCTTCGATAATCCGGAACAGTCTAATTACAATTTAATTCAATTCGTGTATTCTCTAAAAAAAAAAAAGCCGCCAGGTGGCACCAGCCGTAACATACAATTTTGGTCAAATACATGACAGGATGTATGGGATGAAACATGCATCTGTAATATTTTGGCTACTACACAATAATGGTGGCGTAAAAGCGGCATTTGTTGCATTGTGTACCTAGCTCATCCTTGTATTTCATATTCATTTTAACTTGCCCTTTTTCGCCTACATGAAAATAAGGAATTAATCTCAAATATTGCGTTATTTATACTGGCGTGTGGCTTTGAATAATCGTTCCCTAATTTCTTGTACAAGGTAACCGCAGGTAAATATATTAATTAAACAACCACTCTCTACAGGTATATACTGATTGCCCCTGTGTTCGAATTTATTCCATCCACGACTGTCCCTACAGCGATCTATGTGGGTGGTTTGTATATTCGGAGAGTTCACACTACCTCGTACATATGAACCTGGTTAGCCTTTCAATCGATGGCTAAAAAACAGCAGTAAAGTTGTTTTAAAGGTTGATTCTTTCGGCTTAACCCTATAGATAACCCGATGTGTACCTATCCTTTCATGGATTTTCCTCAACAGGTGCTACAACGCCTGCTATACAAAAACACTATCTTGTTGAACAAATGAGAGTGTTGACTTTAAGAAGTGTTTTGTATGCTCAGTGCGAACCAAGTCTTGTGTCAATGGACACCGCTTAAACCCTCTTGACTCAACCATTTAACGAGTCATAGAAACGTTTCCACGGAACAATAACATCTTTTGAAAAGGGTTCGTTCACCGAGCCTAGGTAAAGTTTGATTAGATAGATATCTCTTTTGATTCTGTTGTCTATTAAACTCGTCTAAGACTTACATTAAGGCCGTGGGCAAAGCTACTGCTTTAGACCAAACAGCACAGCTAGCCTATACGGTTAGGCTATGCACTCAATCATTGTCGAATAATTGTATACATCTGATTAAACATCAGAAATACCTTAATGCAGACCTACATTTATATATTTTAAATTATCACTAATTTGGAGACAATCACATCGAGTACGTAATCTACAAAATGTGTTGAATTTGTTATTTCCATAGGTTACATTTATCCGATATTTACGAAGGAATCGTGTGTTGAGTCTGGGGCTGATTTTAATAGTCCTTTGGGGCATTAATACGGTGTTTTTTTGTATTCTTAATTTTTTTTTTTTTTTTGGTTTTACACTTTAACATACAATGACGTTATTTGTCTTGATTCGTCGAGGATTCCTATGTCAACAAATATCGATTGCAATTTCTTTGCAGATCTTTTATTCTCTGTAAACCAAAATGCAATATTTAAAGAATGCCTGTTTAGCAATTCAAATTAGCGCTTTTCCCGTTATGTAACATTTCCAGTAATTGGATACTATATTTTTTTCTGTATGGTTATTTCAAATCTATTTTTTTTTAAATTGAAATCTCTGTCATTTGTGTTAACAGATTGTAAGTACATTGTGTCCATTGGGATTGTAAGTATATACGCCGCTTGTTTCAATATTTGAAGAACGGTATCAAGGTATTGAGGACAATTTTATTGCATTCGTTTAAAGTTACAAATTGGGTTAGATCCACTGAGCATACAAACACACGTACACATGTATATTCTTCCGTGTTTCTATATCATTTAACGTTTTAACTGGCCTCCCAAACGGTTTGGTTCTAATAGTCTACTGTGGTCATAAAGCAACCGCAAATGAATTTCAGTAGTTAACAACAAGTTATTAATCGATGTTGTGAGTAATCTTGTACGCATTTATGTTTACAGGTATTGTAAACAATTCAACTAACCCTTGGACAAGTCTCCTGTAGACATTGAAATATTGAGCTCTCCATTTGCTGATAAAACAAACACAAGGATAACCGTCCATTTTGTCATATAAAGTAGAAAGACTTCGTTCACATAGCAAACTATAGGTCAAGAAAACGCCCAAACGCCCTACGTTACAAATATCAAGACAGTACAATTCAATTCAACATTTATTTTAAGGAAATAAAATAAAATGTATAATCATAGGTTTTGCAAACGTATTAGATTTGTTTGTTTGTTTGATTGGGGTTCAACGTCTATTCTACTTATATGACGACGGATTGCCCACTTCACACCGTTCATTGCCTAATGACATGGAAAACCGGGCGGAAACCGTATAAAAACCATCTCCGCGATTGTCTAAGCCTCAAAATATACATGATGGTCGACAGGCGGACTCGTTCCCGTGAACGGTATACATCGAAATTAGATTAGTAAACGTTCTCGCTAACCAATAAATCACGGCCGCGGACCCGAAACTAGTGAGAATAAAACCCCTGGCGGCTAACTCATAACAGAACACATCTGCATATCTTACGTTATTGTTGTTCTGATTACCAACTGGGAGCACACGATCTCCAAAAATAAGATAAAACTAAAAATCTAAAAATTTACAGTTTTATTGAAAGGAATGGTTTTGACAAGCCAGGTCGACACCGGATTCATTTGGTAAGAGAATTCGGTAAGATAATTTGCTCATAAATTGACTGCTATTAAATTAAATAGAAAGTATGGTTTGCATTATTTCTATGCAATATACAAGGTTGAACAAACAAAGGTTGGCGTTCCATTAAATAGTATGTAAGTTCAATAACCAATAATTTTGTAGTTTTAAAATATCGATCATCAGATACGTCTGTTTTAATTTTGCTGGTGAGATATTTTAGTATATGTATTACACAGAATGGCAATATTCAGTACCATTAACGTTTTTTGTTTTAAATATTAATTGCAATACCTTTGAATATGTATGCTTTATGTTACCAATTCTGTAATTGGCCAGTGAAATGCACATGTATACATAGTATACACACGCATGCATACATGTTCACATATAGATATCATTTTATTTTAAAAATTAAAGTTCTTCCTTAAATGCGCTAAAGCAAAAATAAAATTCGAAGACTGTTATTACTCGCAACTATTAATCAGAAATAATATTGGTTACATTGGAGAGAAAAAAAAGGATAAATATCTGGTTATCTCTCTGGGCAGGATGGATATGTTCATATATAAATAGTTGTCTATTACCAGTCTAGTACTGAAAAGACACAAAAAGACCGGATACGAACCAGATGATGATGTAAAGACTTATGTTGTCTACATTCTGTAGCCACGGCCATGGATATGTTAAAAGATGATACGGTACAAACCGTCTTCTAATCCTATATGTTTAGATCAATTGGTTTTAAATCCATTCAAAACTAAACCATTTCTGGCACGCGGAGGTGTCGAGGATGGACGTGCTCTTCCGATTGTTTAACTTGAAATAAAACAATAGGAGTTTTTGTGTTTCCAATAATGTATTTATTGAACGGCTGTATAGAAACAATCCGATTATTGATTAAACAATTTGTTACCTTGACAATATCACATCCAGACGTAAGCAGATTATGTTTAAAAACGTATACACATGCAAACCTGGATGACATTTTTAATCCACTCTAGAATTGGTCCGTCACGTGTCAAAACAATCTAACATTTGTAATAACTAACGCTAAATCTACCACTTAAACTTACGCTAAACATAACTCTAACCCTAACACAAAAGCTAAAATTTACGCTAAACTTGAGCCTTAAACCAACCCCAACTAACCTTGTAATTGTTACAGTTTCACTGTCCTTATAAGCGAATATTAAGCAACAAATTCTCATGATAATCAACAAAACCCCAAAGATACGACCACGTTGACTAATATCCAGCTGTTCTTTACCCGATTATTTCCAATTTAGAGACATACTGCTCGAGTGGTGGCCATTGTGAATATTTGTCGAACAAAAGTCATAGTTACAAAAGCGGAGACGATATGCCACGAAAAGTCCACCATACGTGAAATAACAAATTGGCTCTAATGCTATAATGAAAGCTATTCTCGACCTCTGACCACAATTTTTTCAGAAATATTGTGCACTCTATGAAAGTCACATGTTCTTATAATGTTTAATTGATGTGGGCTTATTGCTAACAAGAAGTTTTTCTAGAGGAGATGATCCACTTATTCCTTTATGACAACAAAACTGGGTACTACTTGAGACTTATTATTCGCAGACCTATGTTTACAGGTATGAAAAACAGATCATATTATTTCTTTCTTTAACAAGTTGAAGTACAACATCAGCACTACACTTTTTAAAAACTTGAACTGGTCAACTAAGACGCCCACCTGAAAGTTACGCTGTACAATTTATTAGATGATAATACAATTAATTAGGTGATTGATTGGTGTCTTTTGCCAGTCTTCATAATATTTCGCTTACATATCTTATATCCGCTATCTAAGTAACATTAATATGTAATATTACACTATTCCATTCTAAAATAGCAATCAAATCATTTTCCCTTTGAACTTACCTGAAAGATAGTTATGCCACTTACGCCATTGTCAAGGTGCTACATCTTCATAACTGAAAGAAGAAAAGAAATAACTTGGCTGAGTTAAACGGGAAGATTAAGGGAAATGTTGTTTGTTGCTTATCTACCAATATTAGCTTGGGATTGAATTGATAGCACTTCTCTGTTTTATTTGGAATCGTTTTAGCGTTGACTGTGTGACGATTACATGTATATTTCAGCACGCTTTGTCGTGGAAACAAAAATGCATTCATGGTGGAAACGAATGATTTACGAGGCCCATCAATTTCCGACCTAATGAACTACTGATTGACAGTATTCGTGGTTCATTTTATATAATGATTAACGGCCTGCTGCCGTGGTTTTGTGGTTAGCGTGTCTGCTTTCTGACACTTTGTCGATCAACAGGTTCGATTCAGCCTGTCGACTAGCAGGTACATGAGTCACACGACGTGGCTTCGGCAATCGCGCGGGTGGATTTTACGAGGTTTTCTTCCAGTTTTTCCACCGTAGTTTATCAACCAAAACTGTGAAATGGCAATCCGTCGTCATATAAGTGAAATGCCCTTGAGTACGACGATAAACCCCGAATCAAGCAAACAAACAAATTTTAAGATTGCGAGTTTATGATACCCTCATTGTACTAAGTATGGATTTTCCATTTTTTTCTGAATCATGATGACGTAGTATGTAAATGTGTGTTACGTACACAAAATTCATATCATACGCAGTTTTCCCTTCTATAAGTATTGTTTCAGCTTGTGGACCGTTATCATACCAGCATGTGTTTGATCCGGGTAACCTAGACAATATCCGCTTACCAATATGTTTATACAGGTTTCAACTCAATTTTGCAAGGGACTGTGGGAAAAGCACAGTACGTCATGACATGTAAACTTCGTTCACTTCCATTTCACTTCCGGGTACAATGTACGGTATGTACCTATTCCAAACTCTATCGCCATGCGTTAAATACCGATTTTTCAGAACTGCAATGTGTGTTGCTGTTGGGCGCAGCTACAGGTAAAATTGGAAGGGAGAATTTACATATATTTTACTGTCCATCTAACTTATTAGTTCCAGGAAGAACTAGAACGAATGTGAGCGGTTCCCGAAAGTGGATTTAATTCAACCCGAATTTTAACACTATAGGGCTAGATCTTTTCAATCACTGAGTTTGATTGATAACGTCAAGTTGAGTTTGAATGGAATGGGAAAGGATCGGGGCAAGAATGATGACGATGGCATCTTGGCGATTGGACCATTTCATGATACCCGATGGAGCGATTCCACGGTGAAACTAACACAGCGACGAAATCAGTTTAACCCATCATCGTATCTTTGTCAACTTTGTCAACCGTTGGAACGACGGTTGACGTGACACTGTACGGTGCAAACGTATCGACCAACTTCCCATGCGGTACCAGTACTGATGTACCGATCCGGTCAACAGTCCGATTCAGCCATACATTATATTCTACAGGTATCGTACCAATCCTTTCCAGAGTGGCCGATCCTGGAACTATGCTGTATCTGTGACAATGTTTGTTAAACGTAATAAAAACAACATAAAAGATCATTGTTATAATTTTGAAAATACTTTTTCCCCATATTTGTAAGCCTACGATAGATCCTGGGGTAAAATACATTACATAAAGATGTACCTACATAAACGGTTAAAATAAATTCAATATAGAATTAAGGCACATTTGAACGATTGTGGAACCTGTTCAGCCACTTTGCGATTGGATTCTCAGAGAAACGTGTGATGTAGCCCAAAGCAGAACCGGTTAAATCTACAAAAATGTTTCTTACCAACCGAAGAATAAGAATCGTAAAAATGTTGTCATGGCTGGACCAATGATTGGATCAATTACCTTGGGAATTTCAGCTCTTGATGTCGCCTTTCAGCGAATCAATTTCTGTACCAAATCAAACAATACAGCGACACTTAGGCCTACGCTGAAGTTTAAGTGAGCCTTGATATATTTACACGGCTCAAGGTTTTCAACTGTGTAGTGTATTATATCTCAAGAACTATTATAATAAAAAAAAGATTAATCGTCAATTTATCTCGATTCTTTAAGTGGCATTAAAAAGTTGGAAGTACTTGGAAGCACTTAGAAAGACTTGGTATCTCATTCCAGAGATCGTTTTCTACTTGATATTTAAAAACGGTGTCTGGAATGAGATAGAAACGTACTCCAATAAATGAAGAAGTTGTTATCCATACCAAGTCTTTCCATGTTATAACCATTAATGTCATTTATATATTGAATAAGAACTTTGCAAAACTCTTAGGCGATGACATGGAGGCGATTGAAGAGAATGCGATTAGTTTACACAATCTGGCATTTAATTGTTAATCCGCGAAACACATCTTTCGGTTTATCGGCAGTTTGGATCAGAAAGTCTGCCGGTTTAAAATATAATATATAATCAACTAATTAAAAGTGTAATATTCATCTTTTTTCTACGGTTTCACATTTTGTTGCAACCTTTTGTTGTAACAATCATCCACATTTTTAGTGACAGTTTCATATGGAAGTTCTGCACTATTTCTCATTATTCCGCCATTGAAAATACTTTGAATAGTTGAATACCATTTTAGTTAACGTCACATAGTCCTGTTGCTAAATTAGTCTATTTTACACAAACAAAACATGATTGGCGAAGAAAGCCATTCTATAGGGAGTTTGTAGTTCGTGCATTATGAAACAAAAATCAATATATACTTTCGCTTGTATCCATATTGACCGTGTGGTATTTAGCCTACTTTTGATAAAATGTTTGGAGAAATGACATTCCAAGCATAACCAAAGGGGTAGATGGGTCTCTATGGGTGCCTATTTTATTGAACAAACTCAGAAACACGTCCTGAATTATATTTTTTGTTAAAAAAAAAAAACATGTAGAGCGTGACATATATATTTATTCAGTATATATATAAACATACATATGTAAACCCTCCAATGTATTTTATTTTAAAAACGTACGCAAACATTACCCTGTCTTTCTTTCTTCTTATTCTTCGGGGAGGAAATTCAATGCCGGTATAGTCAAATCGATATTGTCTGTGTTGGGTTCGATACTGTTAGCTTTTGAGACTGGCACGATCCGTTAACACGGCGACCATCAGAGGCCACAGCGACCAAAGAAACGACTTTACTCACGTGGCATTGACATGCATCCAAACATTTCCTGAACGTATTAATAATGGTTATCGTGAAAATATACCAATGTCCATCTCCATGGTTAAGTCACACACATTATACAACAACACGAGTGTAAAAAATGTCATTTAGTTTTGTCTTAATGTCATCCCCTCTGTATAGACCGACGCTCACAGCTCGTGGGGACCAGACAGTCAAACGTATTAGGCTGTTAACTATTGAAATATATAGTGTACCAAAGTGCTGAGCAAACACGGATCACCGTTGTTCACATTTTGAAGTAATCCATAATGTAAATCCATAGTTTTGACGTAACGTGTTAGAGTACTCGATTTTGATCTGTTATGGCAACAGTATGGTAATGATTGTGCTTATATAGTCGCGTGAGGGGACACACAACATCTGTACCAAAGATTTTAGAACAGAAGGAATTCTTGAGATACAAATCCAGCCTCAGGCTGAGAGATCTACAATGTCTTTCACGACAATGTCTATGTTTGGTTTACTGGCCATTGTCATGGTTCAGATTATGTCGCTCAATCAAGTTTACGGTTCCTTGGTGAACGGTGTTGAAAGCGTCTTGGAGTCTAATCCTGGGAGAGAGAAAAAAAGTTTTCGGGTAAAGAGGTCTACTGGAACATCAGAACCCTTCACCGAAGCCGAGAAACTTGCTGGTTTAGCACTGCATAATAAACACCGATCTGAACAAGGGGCGTCTGATATGAAATATATGGTAAGTTAAAGGTGTGAAATTGTGAAATTATCCCTTACCGAGAAGACTGCTTGACGAGATTTTAAACCAAAGTAAAATCTGAACCCGTTTGAGGAATTCTCCATCCCAAAACAATCATTAAAACAACTAGGTATGTTAACCAAGATTTAAACTAGATTTGTTGAATTTATTGAAAAGTTTCGACTGAATCTGCTAAGTTGTCTGAACATATCTAATCCATTCACGGCACAGGCCTTGGTGATGTAAACTATCCCTTCTCTGTATTAGATGATAACTATCCACATAAACGCTATATCGAATTTTAGCCTCGTGTTTACCTGTTCAATCTAGAACGCCAAATTACTTGTGCCACTTTTAAATCTAATCCCTTTAAAAATAGGAATAGTTCCATCTTCAATCATTCCCAACTGACTCAATGTTGAAGTAAAGAGAAAATGGAGTCTTGATAGCCAGTACAAAACAATTAGGCTCTATAATCGGGTATAGTGAGTTTGGTAACTAATGTTGGTAACTCAAGTGTGTCAAACTTTTCTGACTTTCGATTTTTAAAGAATTCGTATAGACCATTTCGCAATATTCTCATGAATACGCTCAGACCCATATTGTCTTTGTGGGAATTATCACAAACATTTCTAGAATAAAGTTTTAAATACACGAGTTACCAACTTGAATTAAAAATGTCTCTAACTATAATGAAAGCTTTAAAAACATCCTGCTTAACAACTGCTGTTCTGCATTGGCTCACTTGGTATGGCTTTTCTTGCTTGCCCTATAACCAATCCGTTGGTGTTTGTTTTGTTTTCTTGGGGGGGTTTTTATGTGAAGTTCGTTCCAGATTTTTTTAAATGTTTTTGTCAGTTCATGGTCGGACAGATAAACAAAATCACCGGAAATCGTTATTAGAAGCATTTGGAAAAAATGAGGCACCAACTTTTCTATCAGATTCTTTTTTACCAATACTAATTCAATTTCCAATTATTTAAGGTTAGTTGATCTTTGATCTTCACCCGGCCTACATATTTGTAATTCAGAGTATCCAAGCTTTCCAAAAATGTAAAAAAAAATATATGTATATATATATATATATATATATATATATATATATATATAGATATAAAAATTAAAAAAA